>CABEEJ010001090.1:62163-79644 GCA_901482245.1 Timema douglasi | reverse complement strand
GCACATCCCCCAATTGCTGGAATCTGTAAGAAATTCTAAATGATAAACAGTTCTAGAAGCTCTCTGAAGTGTTTTTCTTTCATTGTAAAATAACCCCCTAGCTGCCAAAGGCTTGGAAAATTTCTCAATACTAAACACTTTTGGAAGCTCTGTGAAGTGTTTTTTATGGTAAAATAACCCGCAAAATGCCAAAGGCTATAAAAGTTTCCAAATATTAAACACCTCTAGAAGCTCTCTGAAGTGCTTTTTATGATAGCACAGCCCTATATTTTGTATTTGTCTCTTAATTTTGATATTGTTTGAACTATAAATAAAGCCATATATATTTTGTTCATAAAATTTCGTGGAAGGTTTGAGAAACTCACTCTGGTTACGGCCTTGTATAAAGTAATGCCTTTGGTGTTTCGAATAGAATGGTTAAAGCTCTATCGGGAAATATGTGCAGTGCCTACGCAACTTAATGTTTCAGGATGGGGGTGTCGGTGAAGGTCGACGTTGTAACATGTGTTCAAATCAACGTCATCTAAATACATTTATTTTAAAAATATATTAAGTATTCCAAACTCACAAATATTTTGCTTTTTATTTTTCATTTATTTGCGGTATTTAACCTGCACTTTATGAACCGACTTGTTATATCAGCACACGAGAATTTCTATGAGCGAGAGAAAAAGGCCCTAACAATTTCGCCAGGAAGGGTATTTCACATACCTTCAAGGGTTATTTTACATGCCACAATCGACATGGGACCGAAGGAAGTTGTGCTACGGATTTTTATTGTTCATGAAAAATTTGTCAACTCCGGGCTGAGTAAATAACACACGAACATCAGATCCTGAGGCAAACACCTTACCCCAAAACCCCCAGGTAAACATTCTAGTATTTCTATTAGATTTTCGTAAAATGACTTGTGTTTTTCCTTGGGTTTTTCCAAGTCAAACAAATGCACTGTGTTTTCCTTGCTCACGCAGATTTCAAGTTACATGGAAAGAAACCTAGTGGGAGTTATTATTATTATTATTAGCACCGCGTCTTACTGCCCATTCGGGTTATATGCACTTACGCTAATGTGTAATGATAGGGTGATTGTGAGATGAAATGAAGGACCTACAGTTTAACGTGAAATCCGAACCACGG
Source organism: Timema douglasi (assembly GCA_901482245.1). NCBI lineage: Eukaryota > Metazoa > Arthropoda > Insecta > Phasmatodea > Timematidae > Timema > Timema douglasi. The sequence continues at coordinate 78,507 of CABEEJ010001090.1, read as the reverse complement.
TGGAGGCCTGGCATTCCCCAAGATGTCTTGTCAGAAGTGAAGGAAGGGTTTGATAATTAGATCAATCTTTGCCGGGACCGAGGATTGAACCCCGGCCGCCAGCATAGAAGTCTGACACCTTACCCCTAGACCACCAGGTCACCCGTCATTATTATTATTATTCATAATATTATAGAAAAAGAATAACCCTTTTCACAATTTTTTGTTGTTGTAGCCACGTTTTACTACCTGTTCAGGCTATACGCATACATATTAATTATTGATCTAATAGAGTTGGGATGAGGAAGGAAGAACTTTAGAGGTAATATATAACCACATTTGACTAAAGGAGAGTGGGAAACCATTGAGGAAAAAAACCTCCATTAGTCGACCCAACAGGGATTCGAACCTTAATCTCCCCGTCATTAGCAGGCTGGTCTAACACAAGAGTGATGACTTAAAACGTTCGGCCACTGAAGCAGAACCTTTTAATATGAAACCAAAATGATAGAACCTACCTCGTAATGATTCATTTTCCCTCATTTATCAATATCTCGTGTGTTTTCTCATCGCATTTCACTGCCCATTCGGTTTATATGCATATATTATATTAATTGCGCTAATATGGTAGGAATGGGGAAAATAATATTTATGGAAGAGAGAGAAAGAAATAATTTAGGATAAACCACAATAGATTCACTTAGTCGGTATTCGACCTCCAACCTCCCCGTCACCGGTAAACCAGACGAAATTAGCTCAACATTTAGGTTATGTTAAAATAGTTTAGTCCTAAATATTATTTGAACAATATTTACAGCATTTAAAAACAATATCAAAGTGATCATTCATGTATCTCTGATTTTGGAAAACTTAAGAGGTATTCACTAAAATTTTAAAATTAATGACTAAAGAAATACATTATCAAAAACATTTCCAAACATTTACTTACCCCTATGGCTAGAAGGAAATTAATTACTAAATGTATCTGTTTCTTGTGAGAATTTGTAGCCCTGACTTCAATGCGGGAAGCAGGGCTTGCATCACCACCTTGAAATTTGAAAAAAAAAAATATATATATGTAATTTTACATCCTCTCTCCATGTTAATGCAAATGCAATTCCTCGAAAATCATCTATCATATATATGTCCTTTTTTGATATATGCTATAGATAAACCAAACAAACATTAAAATGTTACAAAACTTAAAATAATCCGTTTGAAAAATTAGACTTATGAAAACACGCCCTTTTATATTTTACTTACTTTTTTATAATAAATGTTATAATTACTATAAAAACGAATATTATTTCACGGCAAATAAAACTAATTAGGTTTTTACAAATAAAGCTTTGAGAAATGTCTGATTCAGATAACCTTAAGGCAGTGCATTTGTTTGGTTGATATGTTCCACGTACCTTGAGGCGACATTTTCAATGTAACCACAAAGGGGAGAAGTGTATCCCACCCACAGTTTTAAAATTTCATATTTTACTTGCCTATAGTTTTTTACATTTCTCTACCTGAAGCTTGATTCTTTTTTTTTAAATAATCGCGTCTTACTACCTACAGTTCAGCATACGCATATAATACGCATAATATTATACGAATATATCATATTTTTTCTAATGGGAAAGGAATAAGTTTAGTGGAAATCTAAGAAAAATGGAAAACCATTTAGGAAAACCACCTTCAGCAGACACCAGCGGGATTTAATCCCAATCTCCCCGTAATCAGCAGTCAGTCTAAAAGTTGTGATTCCTTAGACCATTCGGCCACTGAAGCGGGTAGTAATTGATATTGTTCGAAGTAAATTCTAACCATAGCTGAACATCTATAACTTAAGGCGAGTTTCATAGTCAGACTGCTAAGTCTTACATCATCATCATTATTATTATTAGCACCGCATCTTACTACCCGTTCGAGCTATACGCTCTTACGCTAATGTGTAATGGTAGGGTGATTGTGAGATGAAATGAAGGACCTACAGTTTAACGTGGAATCTGAACCACGGTGGAGGCATGACATTCCACACATTCACAAGATGCCTTGTCAGAGGTGAAGGAAGGGTTTGGTAATCAGATAAATCTGTGCCGGGACCGAGGATTGAACCCCGGACCCCAGCACAGAAGTCCGACACCTTACCCCTAGACCACCAGGTCACCAAGTCTGACTATAAAGCTGCCCCTTAGATTGATCTGCAAATATAATCAATCAATACTTGTAAGGATATTAATAAAAATATCATGAAGAAGAATATAATATTTTTTTAATACCTCATCTTAGTACCCGTTTGGGTCAAACGCATTAATTAATTACGCTTGTTAAACAGAGATGAGGAAGATAGCATTTTAGAGGAAATGTCCCAGAAATTTCTCTGGAAATTTGTGGGTAACTTTTTTTTAAATACCTTCACTACATACAACCGGGATTCGAACTATCTCCACGTCAGCAGCAATCACAGTTAACACGAGAGTGACGTGTTGGACCATACGAACATTTATGCGGGTCGAATAGTAACTAAATCCCACTAAAATAATGTGGATAATATTTTTGTTAATACGGCCCTTTTTGGTGAGCACAGAAATATTTCAATCTAGTTTAGTTTTTTGTTGACATGGATTTAGGGTCTCGAATCGCGTCCTTGTGCACTGAGGGTGGTTTCTCCTAAATGGTTTCTTACTCTCCCGCCATTAAAATGCTGGTACACTTCTTCTAAACTATACATTCCTAGCCGCGTCAGTGGTCACATGGTCTAAGGCGTCACTCTTACAACAGACTGTACTGCGGGTGATCGGTGTTCGATCCCGACTAGGTGTAATGAGGGTGGTTTGTCCTAAATGTTTTCCCACTCTCACTTTTTACTCAACTGCGAGTATACGTCATCAAAATTTGACCTTTCTAATCCCTAAAACGATTAGCGTAATTAGTACTTGGACGTATAACCCAAACGGGTAGTAAGACATGGTGCTAAAGAGATACGCCTTCCTTATCCTTGCACCATTATTTACTTTAAATGCGGATATCCCCTACGAATGGTAATTCTCGGATAAATAAAACTCAAAACCCTTCGAAAGGGTTTTATCGAGATTTTGGGCCAGTTTCATAGTCAGACTTAGTTCGCCCCAAGTACGGCGCTATACTAAATACAGCACGACACCTACCTAAACTAGAAAGGAATGGGTCCGTTTCATACGCGGAACTGACCCATTCCATTCGAGTCCAGGTAGGTGTCTTCTTCTTGTATTTAGTAAACCACCACCTTTGAGGAGATCTAAGTCTGACTATGAAACTGGTCCTTTATTTCTTCTTTACCAACGCACACTGGTATTTAATCAGTTTCACTAATTTTGATCATAGTCCGTAGCCTATGTTTTAATTTTTCTATGGTAACTATATTAAATATATACAGTGATACCGTAAGACTAGGCGCAGACGAATGACTAAAGAGTTTAGTTGGATAGTAAAAGTGAATGGTATTAAATGGGGTTACGCACACGGTGGGAGCTGATCGGTGCCCAATTTAAAAGTTGGACTTCACTCTAGATTGTATCCAACCAAGTGTAGGGACAGCTATCGTTCACCCTTCAAATGTGAATGGGAGTTTATCGGAGCGCAAACTAAACAGTAGGACAGTGTCGTCTATACTCTTCGCTTCAATTTTGACACTACACCCGTGGAACAAAATGATTGAGTACAAAATATCAACCCAAATTAAAGGTCAATAATGTTAGAATTTGGCAAGCATTTGAAAGAAAAAAAATTTGCTACTGGGAGAAATGATTGTTGGTGTGAGCTTGGTATTTCCGAGTTATTATCTTTTTCCCAAATCTAATTAGTAATGGGCTTAGAAATATATTCGAACCAAACAATATGAAGATACTGAGAAGTGAATGATGTTACATAATGATGAATTCCATTATCTGTACTCATCACAATACATTATTAGGATAATCAAGTCTCATAGATTACGGTGGTCAGGACTTGCAGCGCGAATGGGAGATTCTAGAACCGTGCTCAGAGCATTGGCAAAACCCAATGGGAAGAAGACATTGAGAAGACCTAGACGCAGATTGGAGGATAACGTTAGAATGGACCTGAAATATATAGGGTGTAATAAGGTGGGCTGGATAGAACTAGCTCAAAATATGGATAGGTGGCGTACTTTTGTAAGTGCGGCAATAAACTTTCTAAGTTCCAAATGCCATGAATTAATAAAGTAAAACACAAATAGCCGCATTTTACTCCACGTCCATTTTAAATAACTTTTCTATGACAGCTTGCACTGTCTTCACTCTAGAATACCCAACTCTTGAGTGTCGTTTGAGATGCCAAACCAACTAAACTGTTTTGTCGGAGTGAAATCGTTGGTGTGCGTATGATCCCAACTAAATATTTGTTCAACATTCGACTGCGCCTAGCCTAACATGTGGGGACCCACCTCAGGCGGCAGGAGACAAAACTCAATAAATAGAGTTAATATAAACAGGATTCCCATTTGACATTGTTTCTGAGTCATAGTGATATTGTTTGTACTCCAGTAATGTGGAGCTTCTTAACATCATAGTAAGTTTTCAAAATGACCACCTTGGGTCTGAATGCAAGTCTGCAGTCGCCGTGTCGTAGAACGCCGCATTCTTTCAAAAATGCCAGGTGTTTTAGAATAACCCATAGAACATACCAAGATTAGAGGTCAAAAGATATCGATTATGGTATACAAACAGTTTAGTGGAATCCCTTGCCTTTAGCTCGGAAACAAGGTCAAATGGGACACACGCTTATATGAACAGTTTTCATTGTCTCCTGTCCAACGCTGATGCGGGTCCCACTTCTTACGGTACATCCTGTATGATATTTTTTGCACCGATTCTTACTACCCGTTCGGTTTATACTAATTACACTAATGGCTTAGGGATTAGTAAAGTTTAATTGAGCTACAGTGCACCCGCATTTGCATGGAAGGAGAATGGAAAGATATTTAGGGAAACCACCTTCATTGCACACCCCTATTTCTCCATCTTCAACAGTCTAGTCCAACACGAGAGTAGCGCGTTGGACCATGTGGCTACCGAAGCAGTAGTTGGTAGTCATGGTAGGTCGTGGGTTGATATTATCCGATTATTCAAAAAGTGGAAGCTAAACATCCCTAATAAAAAAATTGACCAACATGACAAAGTTTGTTCATTTTTTTTCTCAACATATCTATTTTTCAATCCCCTAGCCCACCTGAGCTCCTGACTAAAGTAAACTTCAAGCTTCTAGTCATGCTTGCCTCTACTTGATGTCCCTCATCTGTTTCGAACTAGAACCCTTTAGGGAGAATACCGCGGTAGGTCCCCGACAACACCTGTGTGTTCTCAGGTACTCTCGGCGGTGTCGCTGCGGGCGGAAGCATTGGTACTACACTGACGATTAGAATTCGCACTTTGTTGACCATGTATCAACTAAACACCGCGAGCACAGAGGGACTGTTTAATATCTCACTATCGACTAGCTCAGAGGTTCGGATACATGCATACTGAATTAGTCAAATTAATCGTACATGACACAAATATACTGGCGGATTAAAAAGTGTTTATTGATACAAATACACTGACAGAACAAAAGTTTGTGTATAAAAATATCCTAACAGTAGGGAATTGTGTATCGAAACTTCAAAATATTTTTTTTCCCATCTAATTGTTCTCTATTGTAATAATAATAATAATAATATTTAGCACCGCGTCTTACTACCAGTTCGGATTATACGTTTTAAGTACTAATTACGCTAATGGATTAGGAATTGGAAAAGTTGAATTAGAGGAAGTGAACCCTCATTTGCGTGGAGGAAGAGTGGAAAACCATTAGGGAAAAACCACCCCCAGTTCACCCGACCGAGATTCGAACCTCGATCTTCCCATCCTCAGCAGTCGAGCTCTAGACGACAAGCGCGTTAGCCAACTACGCCACCGCGGCGGGTTTCTGTATTTTACTGTAAATGTGTGTATTAAAAATATATCAAAACATATTTGAAGATCATTGTATCGCTGTTAAATTTACAGTATAATATACGTGCGAAACCAATTAAATAAAATATTACCAAGAAATAATTGTCTAAATTAATTATTTAAACACGATTTATGGTCAATTGTGTTGATTTAAATGCGACTTACCGATAACTACATTTTGTACATTTCAATAACAAAAATAGAATATTTCCCGAGGTTAATATATTAATTCCCTTAGACAAAATTGTAAAATATGTTTAGGGCACGCTAATAACGGTAATTTTGTGAACATAAGACAAAGAAGAAAAGAAACAATAAAAACAAAATTATATCATTTTAACATATATATATATATATATATATATATATATAATAAATATAAATTTTGCCGTACCGGAAATATGTTCAATTTTATTAAGTTTGTTTTGACACTAATTTGTTAAAAAAAAATTGTGTTTTTTTGACACAACTACACTTACTTACATATTATGGCAATAGGAAATCAGAAGTCCATTGCCGCCTTTATTAAAGTAGGTCGCCTATACTTATCTTGAGCTAGTTCTATCCAGTCCCCCTCATTACACCCTATCTCTTTCAGGACCATTCTAATGTTATCCTTCCATCTGCGTCTAGGTCTTCCCTAAGGTTTCTTCTCATTGCATTTACCAGTCAACACGGTTCGAGATTTTCCCATTCACACTGCATGCATTTTCCAAACAACTATAATAACAGATTTAAAAGTGTTGTGTGTGTGTGTGTGTGTGTGTGTGTGTTGTGTATTATAATCATACGACGGAAAATAATAGTTTAGACATCCCTATAGCATACAAAGTTTGATAATAGAGTTTAATAATGTGTATATATCCTCTATATAAATGATAAGCCACTACTAGCCTATTAATAATATTATGTTTTCAAACATTACAACATCAAGGGTACGGTTGTCATATTATAACAAAACCTAAGTCTTGTATGACATTCAGCACCAAGTCATTTTAATTTACGCCCTACTTAGAAATACATTTAATATGCTAATGTGTAATGGAAGGGTGATTGTGAGATGAAAATGGAGGACCTACAGTTTAACGTGGAATCCGAACCACGGTGGAGGCCTGGCATTCCCCACATTCACAAGATGTCTTGTTAGAGGTGAAGGAAGGGTTTGGTAATCAGATAAATCTTTGCCGGGACCGAGGATTGAACCCCGGCCGCCAGCATAGAAGTCTGACACCTTACCCCTAGACCGCCAGCTCACCCAATATATTATCTTAAATAAAAACCAAACAATTATTGATCACATGATACAAATAAACCGTAATTGAATGGGTTTTGCAAACAAAATCAGATTACGTTAATTAATTTTACTTACTTGTGTTTTTTCATGTTTAATAGCCAAAATAAAATTTAAAAATTCTTCCAGTTGTTACATCAAGTTGAATTATATACACACAGTAATTTAAAAAGTTATTAAATATATCTATATCAATCAAACAAAAACTTTTTATTGGTATAAATAAGGCCAGTTCAATCTATCTTATACTCATGCGTCATAACACATATTCAAGAACTGTTGGAATTATTAGAAAATCAAACATAACTCATCTACGTAAGCAATATTTTATCTAGCATATCTTCTTCAACGGCCGGTATTAGATTAAGTTATTATTGAACGCTGCTACGACCTGGCAGTCACTTTTAAAGTTATTTGTCCGAAATAACATTTAATGGACGTAATAAACATTGTATTAATATATAATGTATTGTTTGTGAAAAAAACTACCTCTCGTCTGATAGTAATATTTAAAATGTATACATTTTCAACTTTTAGGAAATTTGGTCTATCTTTTGGTCGACTTTTCAATCGTTATGTGACATTGATGAATTGAGGTGAGTGAGTAAAAACCCTATTTCGAACGCGGTAAAATATTTGAAAAATAGATGTTGGTAAGATAGGGGGGGGGAGGTAGAATATCACTTCGAATTGATGAATTATTTGTCTAAAAATCTTATAAATATCATGTTCACGTTAAAAAGTGTTCAAGGTGTCGGTTCGTCAAATGCGTCAGCCACATTTTAGAAGTAGGCTGGACATGGACCTACTTGTTACACTGCCGCCGAAATTTCTTATTTGTAGATGCCGCTCGCGTAGGTCCACCCTCTGACCCCTTCCTCTCCATCATCCACACACACACACACGCACACACACACGCACACGGACGGACGGTGAGCAATCATCGAGATTACCAGTCCACGCACACCTGAGGCATTACCGCCTTTCAATCACAAAATTTCAACTCTGCTCCCTTCTCTGTCACTTTCCACCCTCGAACACAAGCAAAAGAAGAAGAAGTGAGGTAGGAAGAAGGAGGGGGAGAGAAAGCATTCCGGAAAAAATAAATTGTTTATATGTGTTAGTTTGAATGGATGTCCTTTCAAAGTGTTGGGCCAAACATTTTAAACTTTTTTTTTTATATAGAATGAAGTTCACGTAGATTTATTTTATGATCTAAAATGTGAAGAATAATTTCTACTATTTTATTTCTTTGAGGAGCAGTTTAATCATTCAATCTTTTGATGATATTCTTTCACCGAGACTAGGAAATGTTAAGTGATACATTTCATCCTATTACGAAACATTAACAAAAAAAAATTGTTCACTTGTAAATTATTTGTTCGGGGTTGACACGTTTCTTAAGTTTGAAATACCTTGACTCTTTCCAGATTTTTCAAAAAAACGAATGTGTTTTTTCCTAGTATTTTGTATGTAATGCCATTACTAAAACACATTGTTATTTTCAATGTTGTCTATTAAATTTTTGATAAGAATTATTAAAGACAAACGTGCCGATGCTCTTCTTAAAATCACTTGAACTGTATAAAAAAAACCTAATAGTTTACACTAAGGAACTTATAAAAATAGGCTAATTCAATTCAGTGGCCGAATGGTCTAAGGCATGATACTCGTGTTGGACTGGCCTGCTGAAGGCTGGGAGATCGAGGTTTGAAAACCGGTCGGGTCTATTGAGTGTGTTTTTACTTAAATGGTTTTCCACTCTTATTCTACGTAAATGCCGGTAGATTAACTCTTAAATGCTTCCTTCCTCATCCCTTTCCCATAAGAGTAATTATCATATATATGTATAACCTGAACAGATACGTGATAAAAAAATATTCAAAGTATTCGCAGAAATTACTTAAAATTACAGTGACCTTTTAAAATTCTCCTGAATTTTGTCCGTCGGGTCCAATTCCTTGACTTTATTTATGTTCACCCTGTTTTTCAGGTGCTTATTAATCCTATTGTTTGAACTACTGTAGTCAAATGGGTAATAAAACACTTAAGCTCTTTTCAAGCACAAATAACTAATATAATAATAATTATCTTTCGAAACAAAATTTTCAGTATTTAATATAAACCATTATATCCTGATGTGTATCCCACTAATAAATATTTTCTGTATAATATAAGTGCCTATAGCTTAACATATATTCTCCCCAGTGGGCACACGGAGCAAGGAGTAAGAATTCTCGTGTTGTCTGTTATTCCGGTACGAGAGGGGTCAGGCCTAGATTCTAGGAAAGGTGAATTTAAAGTGGGATTTGTTTTTTTCTTTCATCATTTTATACTCTACCTCCAAACAAATTTGGACATATTTTAACTAAATTCTAATGTTTTCACTTTATTCACTACCACTTACCACCTATACGGACTAGCTGTATAAATTAACAATAGTGAGATAGGGATGAAGAAGGTTAAGTTTTGAGGAAACGTATCAAATATTTGCGTGGAGGGAGAGTAGGAGAAACACCACCAATACCTCCGATCAGAATTCAAACACCTATCCATCCATCATCGGCAATTCAGTATAATAATAATATTTAGTACCGCGTCTTACTACCCTTTCGAGTTATACGCTTTTAGTACTAATTACGCTAATGAATTAAGAATTGGGAAGGTTGAATTAGAGGAAGTGAACTCGCATTTGCGTGGAGGGAGAGTGGAAAACCATTTAGGAAAAACCACCCCCAGTTCACCCGACCGAGATTCGAACCTCGATCTCCCCGTCCTCATCAGTCGAGCTCAACACAAGCGCGTTAGCCAACTACGCCACCGAGGCGGGTAATTCAGTCTAGTGGTTAGAGTAGTGCCATAGATAATTTGGCCACCAAAGTGCCCATTGGAATATATAATTATATTATTAGTGTGGTTCATAGGAGACCTTATTTTAAAGATGGGTGTTTCCAATCTCCACGTTTTATTACCTTCAAATAATATCAGCGTGTATTTATATACATAACTAATCACGACGTTCCTTTACGGGTTAGGCAATAAATAGTACATATAGCTCAAAAAAACAACTTCGTACTTTTAAAGCATCCTCAATCCCTTTACCCACACTTCCCTTTCCTTGCATACTTCCTTTAATTCAACAGCATCCATACACAGTCATACATGCTCTTTTATTCTTAAAACTTTTGTTTTTCTTTTTCGCATATTCCTCTACCACATTTAACCACGTCTTACATATCCTACACCTTTTGATCCACACACTTTAACTTCACATACGTGCTTTATCACTCGAACCACACTCATCCACTCAACATGGCCAAACCAACGTAACACGCTTCTATCACATTGACCCATTGGATTCCCTTTCAAACCGCACTCCTTTAGCACCCATTCATTACTACCGTCCATAAGAGTTTTTCCCACAAACATTGCTGAATGTCTTATTCCAACCGCATTCATCTTATTTAAAATACCGGTAATGTTAATGCTGCGTCATAAGTCCTGTGAAACACTAATAATTAAAATAAATATATTTAATATTAAAGACCATTAAAACGAAATCTATAACTAAAATTATAGTTTTAGAGTTATGACTTATCGCGGTTAGATAGAGTATTTTGTCACCGAGTACATTTTCAACGAATTCTGTAGTAACTTTAATAATTCATATCTTAATTTTTTTAAATGTCTATAATTGTTATATATTCCAGCTGTTTAAAATATGAATCTGGTAATAGAAAGTTTATTTGCTAATAAAACTGGTACTTTGTGAATTTATTAGCAACGATAGCATTCTGTCTTAAATTTATATTGAATAACTCAGCCCTTGACAAATTACAACCAGCGGTCCGTCACGTATTTGTATGCGACCCACAAGCTATGACTTCCTTTCTACGGACAAATAGTCACCTACTAAATTGCATCTGACATTAAATAAATGATGAAAAATATGAAAAAATTGCATTCATCTCGTCAAATTATCTTTTATTGGAGAATCACTTAATTTTTTTATTGTATTTCCATTTTAAATATTCTATATACTGTAGTTTTCTTTTTTTATATTATAAATTACGTCTAATGAAAAATCGTATTTTATTTAGCTTCCCATTCTTATATTTAAATTCTTGATGCGGCCTTTCAGTCCAAAAATTACGCAGGCCTGCTAAAGCTTCTATTATTGCTAGGGAACTATTTTTTTTAAGTATGATACTTAAATAGAAGTTCTACTGTTTTTATAACAAGAAAAAGAGTACTCTATTCTTGAACATTTTATTTAATTTCCGTTTACGACGAGGTTAAGGTTAGGAAACCCGACTGTATGCAATGAGGGCGATTCTGCACAACTAATTTTCATCGTAATTTATCCGTCTTCTCCCTACACTGATGTGGTTGAATTTCCTTTATGCCGTATATGTTATCCTTACCACTCATATTAAGTCATTAATGGCCCTTGTGTCAATACAAAAAAAAAATACAATTCTTTTATACTTTGGTATTTTAAATGTGTCGTTGCACTACGCAATGGAATGGTCCCTTACTCGACGCGTTTCCAAACCACTTGTTTCTTTAATGATTCCAGTAGTTGACGGTGGATGGAGTTTTAACACCAAAAACTGAAGAACAAGGTAGTGTATAGTAAAGTGTCCGGAGTAAGTTCCCCCATTCCTAAATTAGTGTCTTTCCTCCAACATAAATCCAATTAGTGTCATGTTTATTGTACCTTAAATTCGAGTTATCGACCAAGCAACCAACTCCAATTGGATCATTTCTAGTCCTTTATAGAGCTCCCTCGATAAACTAAAACCAAATAGTGTAAGCCCTCTTAACTACAGAACTGTGTGAGCAAGTGCTAAAGGCCAGGGAGAAGCCAATTAACTCTGATTTGTCAATCAAGAACGCTGATAGGTTAGATAAGGTAATTGGTAGGAGCAAAAGGAAGCATTCCTTGAATGGCCATTTTAAAGATGAGGGTGAAGTCGATTCAGTCAGATATTTAGATCAACAATGAGCTAACTACTTTAACTTTATGCAATCATGTTTAAATTTAAGAACATTTTTGAGCTATTTTTCATAAAACGGTTCGACCAAACAAGGAATGCAAAATATTTTTGCCATTTTTTTTCTCTTGACTTAAAAGTTGAAATTAATATATAAATATACTGGTAGTTCTAATATTTTTATTGAAAAGAGAATCACTAAAATAAGTTGTATAATGATATTTAATAATATTCTTCTTTTAAACAGGTGCAGTACCTACATAATTATTTAATGTCACCAATTTCTTATTAGTTACATTTACAATGACAATTACAACTAATTTAACTAAATTATGCAAAAATATTATCACAAATTCTCTGATTTATTTTTTATGTCAGTTTATTAATATGGGAGTGTAGATGACGTGAGCTAAGGCCATTAATTTTGTAGTTTATATGTAACCGTCCAAACCCGATTTCCAGGACAAGCTATGTAGACCGGACTAGGCCAAATTGATACATCCTGCCGCTTGTAGGATAAACCGATATAGCCTGATGTTTTTAGGCAGTAGTAATTTTCATTCTCCTTTACCCATTTGATGAATCGACCTTGGACAGGTTTCATCATTCACAGTTCACGCGTAAATGTTGTCAGCTAACCTAACCTAATCCTGAACCTGGTTTGTCCTAATAAAATTGTAGGCTATACTAATTTATCCTATGAACTAGGCCAAAATTTCAGGATTAACGAATTTAGACCAGGCTAAACTAGTACATCCTGAGGCACTAATCCGATCTATTCTATACTGGAATCGGGTTTAGACGGTAAGATATATATATATATAGCAAAACTTTTATTTGGCCAAAATAAATCAAATAAATCTTCAGTAAAAACATAAAAAGTTTAATTTTATTTACATGGTGATCCCAACAGTTCTTGAATATCTGTCAAAGGTTTCCTGGAATTTAACGACAACTTTTTCTCTTCATTTAAAAAATTTGTCGCCTAATACCGCTGTGTTCATGACAGATATTCAAAAAATATTAATATCGCCATGTGAGGAAAATCAAACGTAGTTTCTAATGGATAAATATTAATTTTGAATTATTTTGCCAAAACCAAAGTTTTTTTTGTAAAAAAACTGCAAAATCCTTACCCTTAGCTTGAGTTCCCTGAAACCTCACCCTAAGGTATCCATCCGTATGATAAATATGCATTAGTTCATAATAAATGAATATTGAGATACAATAAAAGTACTAAATACTTTCTTACTAAAATAGTAAATTACAATTTTTAAGAAAAATTAAAATAACTTGAATAGATATTGTTGATTTTCTAGACATTTTATCTATAAAACATTAATTTATATATTAATATATACATACAAATGAAACGTAATCAAAATTGTTAAAGCCTATTTTTAGAACATTTATTTTTTGTATTTATTATTTCAAATAAAGTATATTTTAATTTGTTGCTCCTGCGATCATATAAACCTAATCAGGATGAAACATTATTAAATCCAAAATTTGATCCAAATTATATTAGAATACACAGAAACACACAGAAGTGCATAGAAAGGATTTAGTCTTATACATACGGGTTGCATACAGAAAAGTTTGTTTTTTTTCAAAATCTGAGGCACGCAAAATAAAAAGTACCTTTTCATTAAAATCTCAACCTCATATTATTTTAACTATTTCATTACTTTCTTTATGATTCTTATTTATACAGTAAAAGTAGGCCTATTTATATCACACAATGTGATTGAAAATGAAATCAATCAGAGTGAGATTATCAGTAGATGAACTGTTACTCCCTCTGTAGCAATAATGTCACACAGCCCCGTCATGCTTTAAACTATTATTTGTAAAGGTGATCGGTGAGAATATATTAGTTGGCACTGAGATATGGACACAGTACATTACCGGAGAAGTAAAGGAGGATATTATCTGTTGGGTCACGGGCCTCCCTCCCCACCCCATCTCTCATCTCAACCCTGTTCCCAGAGTAGTGTTTCGTTACACAATGTCACCTCTTCATAAAAACCTTGACTTTGGAGAGAGATTACTAATCTCATTCAGTAAAATCATTTAATCAACCCATACATAATTTAATGTGATTTACATTAATTGAAAGGTACTTGGCGGTCTAGAGGTAAGGTTTCAGACTTCTGTGCTGGGGGTCCGGGGTTCAATCCTCGGTCACGGCACAGATCTATCTGATTGCCAAACCCTTCCTTCACCTCTGACAAGACGTGTATTAATCACAACTTGTGAATGTGGGGAATACCTTTAAACTGTAGGTCCTCCATTTCATCTCACAATCACCCTACCGTTACACATTAGCGTAAGTGCGTATAACCCGAACGGTTAGTAAGGCGCGGTGCTAATAATCATTAATTGAAAAACACAATAAATAGTTTGTCCTTTTAGAGCTCGTATACATTGAAGAGATTCATAAAAACTTCTCAACTATAAATACTTTAGTTCACTCTTGGGGTTATCATAAGGCGTCACTCTCGCAGTAGACTACGCTGGCGATGACGGGGAGGTTGAGGTTCGAATCTCGGTGGGGTGTACTGAGGGTGGTTTTCCCAAAATTATTTTCCATTCTCCCTCCACGCACACGAAGATACACTTTTTTGCATTTATCCTTTCTCACCCCTAAAACCATTAGCGTGATTAGTACACCAGAATATAACCCGAACAGGGAGTAGGACGCGGTGATATATATATATAATATTTCACTGTGTTTGTTAAGTCATCCAAAGTAAATTCCCATCTGTCCAAACACTTTAGAAAGATGTATCGAGGATTGAAATGCTACTGTGAATTCACGCCATTAGTGCTTACAAGAGGATTATTAAATGTGACGGAGAAATGTATGCAGTTGTTTTACAACTCTCCGTTTCAAGCAGAAAATGGAAGGAAAATAAATATGCTGATTCGAATACATGTATTATTTCTTCAGTTCAAGTTTTTTCACACAAAGGCTTATTATTTATAGCTTACAGTTAGATGTGTTGTTATAGTTTTTTTTTTTGTTTTTTTTAATTACCGGTGTTATTTTGTCTCTTGATTTTCCACGTGGATGGCAGCCCTGATTCAGCTGTCACGCGTTAAATACAAATATTGTGTCAATATACGAATACCTTTCGACTCAAAGTATATTTTTTCTTGCTAAATCAATTTACATAATTTAAATTAGGGGAGAGAAAATTAATATGCTGTTATTTTATGTCGACTATTACAATAAAACAAGGTCGCCGACAACTTATATAAGGCCGTCGAAGAATAATCACAAGAATTCCTACTTTTATTGGGTTTTTAAAAGCATTGTGAATTAAATCACGTAATATTTAATACTGAAAATTATTTTATTTTGTAACTAACCTATCAAAAACTAACTTATTCATCTGTAACACGTACTTTCCTATTCTATCTTCTTTTAAAAAAAAGCTTCTTAAATAATCTTATCCAACGTTAGTTGTATAAAAACTAGCCATGTCCAAGAGATTGCTTCAACAATTGCCTTGTCCAATTTTAAATTCAAATAATCTCAAAATATATTATCAATAGATTTATTTAAAAAAATTAATTGATTATAATTATCTTTGTAAACAATATACACACCTCACTCTTACACCATATTGGTTAAATTAGTTTTAAACAGTTTTTTGTGTTTATCTCGGTTTGAGTGTACAAGGCCATTTTTAATTCTTTATTACTTCAATATATTCAATCATATTTTTAAAATTAATTAACGGTACAACACAAATGTTCTTACTTTCTCAAATATTTTAATAGTGAAACAAAATTTTCAAAAAAAATTGTTTTTTACTAAAAAATCGTTAAAATAATTTTTCTTCTAAAATAAGGTTAACGATATCACGCAAAACACCAGTTATCCATCATGAACCAATACGTTTAAACCATTAGTGAAATAATTCAAAACATTAAATTAAACTTAAATTTGGAGCAAGAATTGAAACCACGACTTCACCTCGAGACATGACTAAATAACATCTGAATATAAAGTTTTAACTAAATCCTATAAAGTATAAGCCATTTCAGTTACAAACCCGGGTAGAGCCCGAAAAAAAAAAACTTT
>CABEEJ010001090.1:0-46910 GCA_901482245.1 Timema douglasi | reverse complement strand
CCCCCCCCCCTTCCCTCCCACTCAATTAATTTTGTTGATTGCGGATCACTCTGTTGGGTAGTAAGACCCGATAAATGAATTATCAGCTTTTTTTATAATTATAATCCATTAGTGAATCGTTGATTATTGATCACGATCCCTTTCAGTCCCTGTTCAATGCTTGCTCAGCCCTTGTTCATTCTTTGTTCATAATGTACAGTCCAAATTTTCATAGGAAGCGCTTTACCTGACATATGTAAGTTGATAAATATACTTTCACGTATTCATACGTAGATTCATGTGAGCTGCAGCTATCACTTAATATAATCATCAACATATATAAAATAACAATAATAATAGGCCTATAGTAACATTTCATCAATGTTTGAATTTTCTAAAAGGCCCTTTCTATGAAAACTAAGACTGTAGGCTTGGCCAGCTGTATTTGGTCTGTAACGAGGGTATACAGTACCCCAAAGTGAGGGGGGCAGTGAGTCCAGGTTTGAGCTGTAGATTTTTCCCCCTCAAGTTGAAGGTTTGATAGAGTACACATTTGTGTACAAAAATTAGTTTAAATAATTAAATTAAAGTTTAATCTTAAGTCAACTAGATTGAGTAGGATCGAGGGACTTTATGATACGTTATTTACAATGGTGAACTTTTATGTGTTCAGGTTAGTAGGAAATTAAAATGTTCACCAAGCTAAGTTAAATATATTTGGTCATGGTATTTATTTATTTATTTATTTACTGAATGACCATTATTAGACTATATAAATAAAAATCTAAGTTTACAAAAAATTATTGGTAGCTGTATTTTTCACTATTTTTTTTTTAGCGCCGCGTCTTACTACCCGTTCAGATTATACCCCAATGTACTAATTACGCTAGGGTGTTTAGGATTATGAAGGTTGAATTTGAGAGGAAGTGTAACAACATTTGCTTGGAGGGAGAGTTGATAATCATTTAGGAGACACCACCTTCAGCATACCCGATCGGTATACGAACCCCGCCCATCATTGGTAGGCCAGTCTATTGCGAGAGTGATGCCTGTGACCATGAGAGCACCAACGCAGGTATTTACGGGAATTGAAAATATACAACATTCTTAGAATCAAAAGATGGAAAAATCCACTATTTACTGGCTTTGTCTATAACTATTGCTCTAGATATGTTTTCAGGTTTTTTTTTAACTTACACGAACACAATATTTATTTAATTTTTAGCTATTTATAGACCTACGTTTAACTGCCTGTTCGGGCTATCCACAACTACCACCAACTGATGGGTACAAAATTTGGAGAGTGGTTTCGGATTAATTCATCATGACTCGCCAGGAGAGAAATGGAGCCCCACAAATGGAGAAATACCATCGCTAGTACACCTGGTTGGTATGCAATGCCAGACACATGAGTTAGAATAAAGAGTAAATTTAATCAAAACTATGTCAACTATTTTCGAGGGCATACACATTTATAGAGTTAGCTTATTTATGTAAGGTAAGGCCTCCATCATGTGAGGGGAAAAAAACCTTTATTTAATATTAATAAAGATAATATAAGGTAATACAATAACATAATATAATAAACATCTAATATATTATGTATTTTACATATGAAATGATTCCCGTTTTATAGGCCTACCCTAAAAAGGAAAGCTAGTTTTTGAGGAGTCTATTTAGAAAAAAATGTGTATTAGTCTAAATAATTGTCAAGAACTTTTATACCTAGTACTAGATGAGAACTACCGCTTTAACTCAAAAGAGGCCTAGAGGGCCAGTTATTCTTTACCTAAAAAATAAAGTGAGAGGAACCAGCTTCTAATGCCGAGCCTTCGCTACCACGCACAATCTGCGTGTGTCAGGACAGATCGCCCCCCCTCTCCCCCTCAACCCCCTCTTCACTTCACACTAGCACGCACGTTCTCAACAACCGAGCGTTATGACGCCATTTGTATTCATCGCGCGGGCTAATGTATAAATGCTCCCGCAACTTAAAATATGGGTACGTTAGGAGCAGGGCTGGGAGAGGGAGAGGTGGGGGGGTTCCCTTTCATTCCAAATGTACCCCAACAGAAAGATGCGACGAACGGTCTTCTCTTGCTACGAGAAACTCAAAACAAAGAAATAAAGAGAAACGGTAAAGGAGACCAGGGATGAATGTTAGTAATATCGGAGGGGATGAAATTCCCCGAGAGATTCGTCCCCCCCCCCTTTTACCCTTTTATACAAATAATGAGCCCGATAGTTAATTAGAGCAAGCCTAGTGGTTTTTTTTCTTCTTCAAATAATATACCTTCCATTTCGTAATTGGTAATCCTATCTTGCGTTGTTGTTATTGTTATTGATACGGTGGTGCGGGACTGTTTTATTGAAATGTAGGACTTATTAGTTAGGGTTATCCTAGAGGCTTCTCCCCCTTTCACGACACACAATTAGCGAGAAGTGATATCGATTACAAAACGTTCTGGACCAAAATGTACTAGTGTTGATATTTGATTGGTGATTCGCATGAGTTAATTCTCCTAGCACACCGTTGGAAGCTGTATGGAGGGCAATATTTTGAGTTGATGCAGTGTTTTTCACAAATTGTGGTACGCTTACCCTAAGGGGTACGCGACGTACTTTATGATCGTGATAAGTCTGGTAAGCCAATTAACAAAGATTTAGACTTGAAATTAATATTTTTCACGCGGTTAAAATTTTGTCTGCACTAAGGTTTTATTAAAATTTGGAATGAACAATTATGTTTGTATTGTACAAAATATTAGTTATATCTTTTTTTAGCACCGCGTCTTACCACCTGTTCAGGTTATAAGCATATGTAATAACTACATTAATAAGTTAAGGCTGAGGAAGTTTGAATTTAGAAGAAGTGTGCCCTCACTGGTGTGAAAGGAGAGTGGACAAAATTTATGAAAATCCACCCTCAGTGCACCTAACCGGGATTCGAACCCAAAACTTCCTGTCTAGTCTATTGCAAGAGTGACGCCTTATGTTGTGTATTACAATTTAGTTTGTAGTTAATACATTATTTTTAAATTGAAGAATATCCATTGAATTAAAAATAACTAAAGCTGCACGGATAGAATAAAAAACATATAGTTATACTTTAATTAAAGTAAAGTTTAATTTTAGTTACAAGCTGCTTTCACCAAAGAAATATATATTAATTTTTTTGAGCACTTGCCATGTAGTGTTTTAATATAAATAACGTAACAATTTTTAATTAAGTATTTCACTATAATTTTAAAGCATCTCACTTCTAAACCATACTAGTTGTAATAAAGACTGAAGTCTTCTCGTGCTTTTAGCAGGTATAAATAAATTTCAAAAACCAATATGCATTTTATATTTCTAAATATTCATAAATGAAAGAATTTTGTGAATAATCTTCAAAGGGATATGAAAATATGCAAGTGTAGCAATATTTCCCCAACCTTTGCATAGCAAGCTATGATTATACATTTCTCCTTTTATATATTTACGGCCAAGGGTGAACAAAAAAATGGCAGTCTCGTCTTGTCTGGTTAACCGATGACGGTGAGATCAGGATTCAAGCCCCATCCTATTGTATTAAGGTTAGTTTTTATTTACCTAAAGGTTTCCCCACTATTTGTTTTTAAAAAAACGGATGCGTGTATACGTTATTGTTATTAAAACCGCTTATTACTGTCCGTTCGGATTATACGCACTTACGATCATGTTTAATGGTAGGGTGATTGTGAGATGAAATGGAAGACCTACAGTTATTATTATTATTATTAGCACCGCGTCTTACTACCCGTTCGGGTTATACGCACTTACGTTAATGTGTAATGGTAGGGTGATTGTCTGAACCACGGTGGAAGCCTGGCATTCCTCACATTCACAAGTTGTGATTAATACACGTCTTGTCAGAGGTGAAGGAAGGGTTTGGTTATCAGATAAATCTTTGCCGGGACCGAGGATCGAACCCCGGCCGCAAGACCTACAGTTAACGTGGGATCCGAACCACGATGGAGGCCTGGCATTCACCACATTCACAAGTTGTGTATTAATACACGTCTTGTCAGAGGTGAAGGAAGGGTTTGGTAATCAGATAAATTCGTGCCGGGACCGAGGATTGAACCCCGGACCCCCAGCTCAGAAGTCCGCCAACTTACCCCTAGGCCGCCGGGTCACCAGTTATATACTTTCTCAAAATTCTGCCTTCCTCATCCCAACCAAATTAATGTAAATACGTGGATAACATAGGTGGGTAGTACGAGAACTGTCTGTGGCAGAGAGCGTCAAGTGCCTATGCTCCTCAAAAAATTTCAGTTAAAATCCTAATAGCGTTAAAAGAATCTAGTCTTCATGTGGACGCGGAGCCAGGAAATAAAAAAAGCTTTCTCTACTTACTAATTACTAGAATCCGTTTGTTTTCCATCATCATTAGAACGACCTCCTCCCCCGAGTTCTGAGATATAACGACGGTCTTTAGGTGTTCGTTACCTCCCCCACACTATCCCGCCACAAGCCAACATGACCTAATTAGCCGCGTGGCTAATTAGACTGCGTGCGCGCGTACGATATTTACGTACAGTCTGCGGAAACAATAGCGACGTTCCTTGTTGTTGTCCGTCAAAGAGACTTGTTGTCATTGTTAAGTTGACCGGACGGGCTCACAGTACATTGTGGACATAACAGCTCGACCACCGGCATCCGGTGACTCTGGGTCGACCCCAGCCGCAGTCTAGATAAGTGTCAGGCAATAGAATGAGCTGACGGGGTTGAATCTCGGCCTAATTAAATGGAGGTGAGCTAACTCATATGATCTGCGGTTTCTTAATTCGTTCTTAGCGATAGTGTGGTTGCATTTAGACTTGAATACCCTCCTCGCCTCTAATAATCCATAGATTATGCCGTTACATCACTATTTATGGAGTTAAAATGTATAAACTAAATAAAAAGTACCAATGATAGCATAAAAATAAATCATTTTATCAATAAAGTGTATCATAACTATTTGACTTTAATTTAACACAGTTGTTAGGAACATAAACATAAAATGTACCCAATTTCAAATTAGATTAAATTAAGAATGTAAGTCATACTTTAAGACTAGAGTAGGTCTGATTCTTCATTAAGAATTGATTCATTTTTTTTAACCACTACTCATCCGAACCATTAGCATTTAGTTTAATGAGGTGTGTTGAGGAAGGTACAATTAATACAAATAATATAAAATATTCCAGCATTTACGTGGAGTAAGTGAGAAACCATAAAAGGCGAAAACATCCTCTATACACCGGTTGGAATTTGAACCCTGACCTCCGTGTCACTAGCAAAGCAGACTAGACTATTTTGACGTGCACGTATCCGACAATAAGATATTTCATCACGAAAAAGAAAGAGTATAGGTAAACTTTATTATTACTATAAATATAGTATAATTAAGCAGTATATACAACTTAGATACAAAAATATTATAATAGCCCTAATATATATTCAACATATGTTGGTAAACAATTAAGTAATAATTTTCTCTAACAGCCAAACTAAGTTGAAAATATTAAAACAAAATGTATATACATAAAAAAAACTCAAACTTTCTAAGATATAATTACTTATATTTTATCAAGATTATCTTTACAAGATTAAAACAAATCGCAAAAGACATTTTTTAATCTCAAGAATTAGTAAACTATAAATTTGTCTGGAAAAAAAGTCTCATCGATTGTAATTTAATTTGCGGCTGCCAGCAACAAGGATTTTATTATTACCTGATTCGTCATCCAATTTGAAACCTGAGGAACACCCAAATTGTAAAAAATAACGTAACTAATCGTTAGGCTTAGAGTAATTGAATGAAATCAAGTCAACGAACTCCCTAACAATCAAGTCATAAAGTACTGAACCATTGGTAGAAAATAATGTATGTTTGTTAGAAAGGGAAGGAAAACTTTGAAGAAAGTGGAATGCCATTGAAAAAATAAGATGAAGCGCTTTGGTTGTCCTGAAGGACTCTAGACAAGACAATTGTGGGAGTAAAAGGAAGGGAGGACATCTTGAGGCAGCTGTTCATTAGGCTTAACAATTATTCTGTCCTCCACCCTTTTCAGCGAAAAGGAAGGTTTGTACAGTCCAAAGCACAAAAACTGAAGAGAAGATTTTCTCATTTATTTTTTATTTATTTTTTGTACTGCGTCTTACTACCTGTTCAGATTATACGTGAGAAGATAAATTGAGTCTTTGTAATTCATGGAGATGAGTTGGTTTTAAACAAGGAAAATAAAATGTCATTCTTATGTTATTGTTAACTCATAAATGTGACCTGGTGGTCTAGGGGTAAGGTGTCAGACTTCTGTGCTGGCGGCCGGGGTTCAATCCTCGGTCCCGGCACAGATTTATCTGATTACCAAACCCTTCCTTCACCTCTGACAAGACATCTTGTGAATGTGGGGAATGCAAGGTCTCCACCGTGGTTCGGATTCCACGTTAAACTGTAGGTCCTCCATTTCATCTCACAATCACCCTATCATTACACATTAGCGTAAGTGCGTATAATCCGAACGGGTAGTAAGACGCGGTGCTAATAATAATAATAATAATGTTAACTCATAAAATATTGTTTTAAATAAAAATAATCAAGGGAAATTTTTAGTTTTTTAAAGAGGGTGTGTAGTTTTAGATGGGAGGCAATGTAATTTTTGAGGCTGAAAATTATGAAAACTGCTGTCGATTTTGGAACCATTACTATTTTTTTAATTACTGTTTTCGACTAACTGTATTTTATACGAGTGGTGTTGGTTATTATATATATCAGCATATTACAATAAATGTCAACCATTTATAAATATTATTTTAAATAATATAATAATATAAGCATATTTATAAATATGCTAATAATATTATAAATTGTTGACATTTGTTTTTTTAAATGCACACCATATCGAAATTATTAAATAGTTTTAATATATTGTGTTGTTTATAAAATAATTTAAGAATTTTTAGAGCTACACACAGTTGGATTTATAACTACTTTTTTTTTAGCGTAAACGTTTTAATCAGGGTTTAAAGAAGCTAACCCATTCTGCCTTGAGTCTAAGACATAATTCTTATGTCAGAACTGCAAATACTGAGGTAAAATTGTAAGAGAAAATTCTCTCCCTCATTGATATTTATAACTGCAAATACTAAGCGAAAATTTATTTGTTAAAAGATTAATTAAATACTAACTTGATATGACATTTCTCTATTTTATATAGGCCTGCATTATTTCAGGCACCCATTAATGAAATCGCTCATTTTGTGTATAATTGTACGTTAAATTATCCAGTGGAATTTTTATTTATAAAGATTTGTATAGAGTGGTAGATCTCAACTAAAATTTCTCCAATTCAGGATACACAAAGCATTGTAATGATATTGATTTATCCACTTCATAAATATAAATTAATCCTTTCATTTAAATTAGCTTTTAGATTTTTACTATTTCAATGTTCCCTAAATGTAATATATATTAAACCTGAATACTTTCATAATTTGGCATTTATTATGAAGTCATATTTTCGTTTCGAGTTGTTAGCCAGGCACTGAATTTGTTAACTCTTGAAGGACATATTTCTAGAAAATCATCGTTTTTACTCTCAAACTTCATCAGAAGAGTTGTATTGGTGCTTGCGTCCATTCTGTGTGGCTCATTAAATATTTAATGTGTGCATTTTACTTCCTCATACTAATCTTGCAAACCTATGTCTATCAAATTTACCATCTACTCATAAATAGTTTAAAATAAATTGTACAACAAAATCATACATACTTTTTTATAATGAGATATTTCAAATTTATAAAAATCAATCATCAGTAAAATACCTTTATAATTTTATATGAAGAGCTTTTTTTTTATAAAAACAGACGTGCATCTTTATTTATTTTCTTAACACCATCTAGATACCCATTTTAAACTAAATTTTCAGATGCATTTTAGAAAAACTTTAAATTTTTGGAAATCAGACAATAGCGGAAAACCATTAAATACACTTTAATACCAAAAACACAAGTATAAGGTGCTATTTATCATGTGAAACATCCCTCAGATATCAAATTTGGAACAAAATCGGTAGACATTTAAAAAAAATTAATTTCAAAAATCAATCACCTGCTGTAAACTAACCTTAATTTTAGAGTTGAGAGTTTTATAAAAAATTATTTGGCCTCAAGGTATGATTATATAACATCTAAATAGGACTATCAAATTTGAACAAAATTAGACTGTTTCGGCTGTACCCCCATAAATATTGTAAGACCCCACCCACATTTTGAGCCTAGAGGTCGAAATAATTTATAACCAACATTGGTTGGATAAAGCTACCAATATTTAGCTTCCAGCTGTTGAAATAGATAGCATCTGTCAAAAATAACTATAAAGTACAACTCAAGGTGCATGAATGTATAGGAATATCACTATTAACCTTTAGAATCGATATTGAAGGTTCTTAAACCGGAGGACAAGATATATAAGTACGAACTTTTGCACCAGGTTTTATTTTCTGCAGGGACTGTCCACAATTAATTACACTATTCACTTTACTTAGCACCACGTCTTACTACCCGTTCGAGATATACGCTTAAGTACTAATTACGCTATTGTATTAGGAATCTAGAAGGTTTAATTTAGAGGAAGTGAGACCGCTTTCACATGGAGGGAGATTGGAAAACCATTTAGGAAACACCACCCCAGTTCACCCGACCGAGATTCGAACCTCGGCAGTCAAGCTCAACACGAAACTTCCGCTTTAGCCAACTACGCCACCGAGGCAGGTAATTACAATATTGAGGAAGGAGTAAATAAGGGTGGAGCGAGAGTAAATGTACTCACATTTGTGTGAAGGAGTAGTAGGAAACCACATAATAAAAAAACACCCTTATTTCCCGCCAAGAGGTATTTGAATCCTGATTTCCCTGTCATCACCCATCCAGTTCTTTTTCGAAAGCTATGCCTAAAGCTTACCGCGAACTGAATCAGATAGGAACAGATCGGAGCGGTCGGTATTGGAACCTTATGAACAGAAAGTAGTTTTGTATGTAAATCGGAATTCACGTCAGTCGGAAGACAGTAACTACAAGAAAAAATAAATAAATAAAGAGTCTTTGACATTGGTGACCTGGCGGTCTAAGGGGCAAGGTATCAGACTTATATGCTGGCGGCCGGGGTTCAATCCTTGGTCCCGGCACAGATTTATCTGATTACCAAACCCTTCCTTCACCTCTGACAAGACATCTTGTGAATGTGAGGAATGCCAGTCCTCCACCGTGGTTCGGATTCCACGTTAAACTGTAGGTCCTCCATTTCATCTCACAATCACCCTACCATTACACATTAGCGTAAGTGCGTATAACCCGAACGGGTAGTAAGACGTGGTGCTAATAATAATAATAATAATAATAATAATAATAATAATCTTTGACATTTTTTCCCCCAACGAATTAAGCCTACCCTTAAAATTTCAGAGATTTCCTCCCAAGTATTTTCCTTCACAGCAATTATTAAAATGTTTGTTGGCAATTTCATAAATTATATGGTACAAGTAATGTTGAACCAAATAAAAATTATTCTTCATCCAAATAAATATTTTAGAATAAACAAAAATCTTCGAGAAACAGTAAACTAAAATTAACAGGTGTATAGCTGATCTAGAAAATAGAGGATGATGCTATATTTTAGTCCTCGAGTAGGCATGCGCATAGCTTCGAAATCTATCAAAATTGCCCCTCCCTAGCAAACCGATTTGTTTCGTCCCGATCGGACGTGACGTATTCGATCAGAACAGATCCGGAGTGCGGCAAGCTTAAGATCACGCGGCCAAAAGTTTATTCTATTTGCTTGCATGAGTAAATAATATAAGATACTTTTATCTCTTAAATTGTACTCAAATTTGACAGTGCGGAACGTGGATCAAATATCAAACCCGGTTAGTCCAGTTTGCCGGTGACGGGTAGGATGAGATTTGAAGCCCGGTCAGGGATACTAAAGATAATTTTTATTAAATGGTTTCCACTCTCCCTACGCGCGAATAGGTGTACATTTCCTATAAATTATATCCTAGTTATTTATCTTAATATACCCGTATAGCTTGAACAAGTATTGAATGACACAGGGTTTAAAAAAACCTTTTTCTCATTTTGTGCTCTGCTAAGTATATTTTCAACAGTTCTTCCCTTTGTTCGATAAATCAATATATGCCTTTATAGAAGTAAATTATTCAGCATTACTTCAGTTCCCCTAATAACCACCACCCCTACCTCTCCCCTTAAAAAGATATAGATTATTTGATCATAATACTTCCAGTGAAAACAGTCTTGGTCCTTGAATTTTATTTTGTGTTATGTTTAGTTGGTAAATATTTGTCGCTAAAACATTGTATACAGGCTCCATGACATCTTTGGTGCTGACTGACAGCTCACAGCTGACAACTGACGGCTTTGAAAAGTTACCAGACCAAATTATGTATCCCTACGCTGAACCATATGATCTGCAAATACATGTGTTTAGCAGCTGTCACTTCTGACAGTCAAAATGTAGGTATATACCTAAATGTTGGCTGTCAGTCAGCACCAAAGAAGTCGTGGGGCTACTGTAGTTTTCTTGTTAATATAAAAAAAATTGTTCCTTCTCGCTTTTTATAACTCTCATATTTTGTGGTTTTATATAATAAGATTGAATGTTTTTAAAAAAAATGTGAAGACAAGAATTGTAAAGATGACATGACAGTTTCAAGTGTGTTTGGGCTATAAATAATCGTTTAAAAAACGTCAGAGTGTCATTGAAATAAATATTAAATGATGACCACACACAAACCAAAAACTTAACCATTTTTAAAGTTACAATCCTTAAACTGCCACATAATAAGATGAAAAATAAATATATTTAAGACATTAATTTGAAAGTCTTGTTTGAGAAATCTCTTCGTCGTCCTAAGTCGAGATGAGATAATAAACCCGTATCGGTGGGCACGTGAGCCATGTTATCAAACACGTTTGGTGGTGATTGTGACGGGGAGGTCAAAGTTTAATAATAATAATAATAATAATAATTTATCAGTATTGATTATATATGTACAAAATGACAGAATGACTTGACGTATGTATATATGAAAGTCAGATACCACTCTTAATTCAGTGGGTGTTTTAACACCACGACTGCCTAATCAGTTTTATAAGCATGTATAATATATTACTCTAATAGGGTGAGAGATGAGAGTGGAAGCATTTTAGAGGTAATCTATCTGCATGTGCGTGGAAGGAGAGTGGAAAGCCATTTAGGAAAAACCACCCCAGTTCATCCGACCGAGATTCGAACCTCGATCTCCCAGTCCTCGGCAGTCTAGCTCAACACGACTAGCGCGTTAGCTAACTACGCCACCGAGGCGGGTTTTAATAATACCCTTTAATTCATTACAATGCTAACAAATATTAGTAGGACTGTTAAAAAGTAACATGCGTGGGAGGGAATCTCGGAAATTTTATGTTGAATCTGCTGTATGTCGTGCACTCAAAAGTATTTTTGAAGCGGCTTCTTCATCTTAATCGACATCGGCAGTAATTGCACACAACAACCACCATTTCCTGTTCTTCACTGCTGATATCACTATCACCAAATCATTAAAATATATAAATAATAATAATAATTACTATTTTTATTATTAGCACCGCGTCTTACTAACCGTTCGGGTTATACGCACTTAAGCTAATGTGTAATGGTAGGGTGATTGTGAGATGAAATGGAGGACCTTCAGTTTAACGTGGAATCCGAACCACGGTGGAGGCCTGACATTCCCCACATTCACAAGTTGTTATTAATACACTTCTTGTCAGAGGTGAAGGAAGGGTTTGGTAATCAGATAAATTTGAGTATGAATAATTGATGTACAGTCCTGTTTTTTTTTTCTTTATGAATAGCAAAGATCTTATCTTCTGTCAATATATTTCGTCGAAAGCTCCACTAACGCATCCTAACACCAAAAATAATGGGATAGTGTATACATATCACACTGTGCACACGAATTGCGGAACAACTATCCAAGGTTTGTAATACCCTCACACGAACTAAAAATTAAAATCATAATGAATAAGTTCAAAATGAGAAATAGAGGCTAGGTTGGGTTAGGAGTTGAATGGGATTACAGGTTGTTCCCAAATTCATTTGCACCGGCTGACAGGTATACTTTATTACACAATTCGAGTGGGGCCTAATTGAATTACTGCTGACAGATATGCTTTATTCCGCAATTCGACTGGGTCCTAATTGAATTACTGCTGACAGGTATACTTTATTCCGCAATTCGAGTGGGGCCTAATTGAATTACTGCTGACAGGTATGCTTTATTCCACAATTCGAGTGGGGCCTAATTGAATTACTGCTGACAGGTATGTTTTATTCCGCAATTCGAGTGGAACCTAATTGAATTACTGATGACAGATATGCTTTATTCCGCAATTCGAGTGGGTCCTAATTTAATTCCTGCTGACAGGTATGCTTTATTCCGCAATTCGAGTGGGTTCTAATTGAATTACTGCTGACATGTATGCCTTATTCCGCAATTTGAGTGCACCCTAATTGAATTACTGCTGATAGGTATGCTTTATTCCCCAATTCGAGTGGGGCCTAATTGAATTACTGCTGACAGGTATACTTTATTCCGAAATTCGAGTGGGGCCTAATTGAATTATTACTGACAGGTATGCTTTATTCCGCAATTCGAATGGGGCCTAATTGAATTACTGCTGACAGGTATGCTTTATTCCGCAATTCGAGTGGGGCCTAATTGAATTACTGCTGACAGATATGCTTTATTCCCCAATTCGAGTGGGGCCTAATTGAATTACTGATGACAGATATGCTTTATTCCCCAATTCGAGTGGGGCCTAATTGAATTACTGCTGACAGATATGCTTTATTCCGCAATTCGAGTGGGCCCTAATTGAATTACTGCTGACAGGTATGCTTTATTCCGCAATTCGAGTGGGTCCTAATTGAATTACTGCTGACATGTATGCTTTATTCTGCAATTTGAGTGCACCCTAATTGAATTACTGCTGACAGGTATGCTTTATTCCGCAATTCGAGTGGGTCCTAATTGAATTACTGCTGATATGTATGCTTTATTCCGCAATTTGAGATCACCCTAATTGAATTACTGCTGACAGGTATGCTTTATTCCGCAATTCGAGTGGGCCCTATATTGAATTACTGCTGACAGGTATACCTTATTCCCCCATTCGAATGGGCCCTAATTCAATTCTTGCTGACAGGTATACTTTATTCCGCAATTTGAGTGCACCCTAATTGAATTACTGCTGACAGGTATACTTTATTCCGCAATTCGAGTGCGCCCACGTTACATACACCATGTTGTTGTCATTCAGAATATAGGGAAGCCACTTAGAAAACAATATCACCTTTAAAGTATCAACAAGGTAAAGAGGAATGTTGAAAGTAAAGTTTGTCGACGAGTAGTCTGCATGTACTACATGTGTGTTGGAGGGTGGAGTTAAGAGTGAAGCGCTCTGGCACTTTGTTATGCGATACATTTAGGGTGGACAATGTTTTACCGGGAAGTAGGGTTCGGGTTGCCAGAGTGCCTGGACCACCAAACTTGTCCCATCTCTCATTGGTTCAGAATACATCTCAAACGTGAACACATTAGAACGACAACATCAAGACAATAACATTTTACCTGCATTGTTGCGTGTCGCCTGATAAACTTAATTGTCTCGATAGTATACTATAGTAGGTGTTACGGAAGAAGGGACATTTTACAATAAATACAAAAACTTTTTTTGTGGTCAACTTTAATAATATCTTACTATATTTTTAGTGTTATTTTAAAGGTTTTGATAATATCTATCGGTGACCTGGTGGACTGTGGGTAAGGTGTCGGACTTCTGTGCTGGGGTCCGGGGCTCAATCCTCGGTCCCGGCACAGATTTATCCGATTGCCAAACCTTTCCTTCAAATCTGACAAGACGTGTATTAATCACAATTTGTTAATGTGTGGAATGCCAGACCTCCACCGTGGTTCAGATTACACGTTAAACTGTATGTCCTCCATTTCATCTCACAATCACCCTACCATTACACATTAGCGTACGTGCGTATAACCCGAACGGTTAGTAAGACGCGGTAATAATAATAATATCTATCAAATGTCGCACAAGCAGATTCCAAAGTTGACGTATAAATATATTTAAGTAGTTTTAATAACTTTTGTAACTGGCTAATATATTTTTTCCTACCAAAAAGTTATTCAAGAACTGTTGAGGTCACTATGGGAAGAAATTAAAGCTCTAGGTTTGTATGGAAGAAATATTTGATTTTGTTTGACCAATTAAATGTTTTGCTATAAATACTGCAAAAACCGTGACCTTTTATCGTGTCCCCTACATTTCCACCTAAAGTATAAGCTTTGAGTATTATCGATATTTAGAGTTTATTTAACCATTTTCCATTCAACTATTATTTTTTATCACCACGTTTTACTACCCGTTTGGGTTATACGCTGGTGTACTAATTACACTAACGATTTCAGGAACAAGGACGGTCATATTTATGTGAAATAATGTGAAATGTGTGGAGGGACAGTGGAAGACCATTTTGGAAAAAACAACTTTGGTACACCCGACCAAGATTCCAACCTTGATCTTCCAGTTGTCAGCAGTCTGGTATATTGCGAGATTAGCACCTTAGACCATGCGGACACCGAAACGGGTTTTCCTTTTTTTTAAATATTATGTGTACTGAGATTTTGTGTTGACTCCCTAGACTAGACAGACTATAATCAAGAGTCAGAGGTAAATCAGTCTTTCATTCAATTTGAACTTCTTGTTATTTCGCACACCCCAGAATTCGGAAGTGAATCAATTCCTCACTCGCTCACTCTTGCAATATACTGGCCTACTAATGACGGGAAATCAAATCCCAGTCGGGTGTATTGAGGTGGGTTTTCCACCCTCCCTCCACGCAATCGTAGGTAGACTTCTTCTAAATTCATCCTTCCTTATCCCTAACACATTAGCGTGATTTTTTAATAAGCGTATAACTCAAACGGGTAGTAATACGCGGTGCTAAATAAAATACCCATTTGACTATTATTATTATCATTATTATCACCGCGTCCTACCACCCATTCGGGTTGTACGCACCTACACTAATGTGTGATAGTAGGCTGATTGTGAAATGAAATGGAGGACCTACAGCTTAACGTGGGATCCGAGCCACGGTGGAGGCCTGGAATTCCACACGTTCACAAGTTGTGATTAATACACGTCTTGTCAGAGGTGAAGGAAGGGTTTGGCAATAAGATAAATCTGTGCTAGGACCGAGGATTGAACCCCGGACCCCCAGCACAGAAGTCTTAACACCTTTCCCATAGACCACCAGGTCACCTGACCTTAACTACTTTTTGTGTTTTCTCATACAAAGATATTGGTTGATCCCCGATACTAACCTACTTATACGGTATCAAAATACGTTTCTTGGCCTTTTAGTTGAAAATTATTCAAAAACTGAACAAACTGTATAAACTAATAGCTACTAATTTCAGTAGTCTGTTATAATGAGTTAGAAGGTATTGTTTTGGAGAGAATTAAAAAAGTGAATCTTCCGCAACAGCCTAAAATCGTTTGAATGCCTCCCCTAGATTTTTATTTCATCTAATATTGTACCTTTGTAATGATTTATTCCCTGGAGATTGAGATATGTTTTTTTGTAAGTATGATGGCGGAGTTTGTACTGTAGGTCCACAAGGAATTCAATCGGGTGTGAGAGGGTGGAGATTCTTCCGGCGCTATTTTTGTCACGACCGCCACTTCATCACGGCCATCCAGTCTGTTAGGTTAAAACCGCTCTCCATCATCCCTCCCCTACCACCCCCACCTGCTGGAACCACAGATACCGGCGACTCATTTTGTTGACCTACCCTGCGTTTACACAGACATTCTGAATTATGGTGCGGTAAATATATGACCCATCTTGAAAAAAATCTGGGTGAATCTATTGCTCTCGTCTTCTGAGTGTGTCGCGGCTACTGAGGAGAGAGATTCTGGGCTCAATCCCAAGTTTATTTTTGCGCCTCATCTTAGTACCCTATTCGGACTAAACATTTATTTACTCTAATAAGATAGGTATGAGGAAAGTAGAATTTAGATTAAAATATGTTTGAATTTTAGTGGAGTCAAAGTGGGAGAAAATTAAGGGGGAAATGCCTTAGCACACCTTGTTTAGATTCAAACCCTGACCTCCCCATGATTGGCAAAGCAGACAAGACGGTACTGGTGCCTTTGTTCACATACCCACAGGTGAGTGTGGTAGTTTATAAAATTATGTAATCTGTGTTTGTAAGTTTAACACAGCAATTAGTATACTTATCTATAAAGCCACGCGGGCACAGGCAATTTTGAGTCGGCCGACTATTTAGTTGCATTATTGAGAACCATTAACTTAAATGCGAGCGCGCGCACATGCAACTACCAAGTAGGCAGATTAATTAGTTTGTGCCTTGCTACAAACTCTCTGCAACTCTGAAGTTGGCCAACCTGAATGTAACCTACAGCTTTCAACGCGCCTACGCGCACCTGCAATGAAAAGTCGGCCGACTTTACACTTCTCCTCTGCCAGTTTAGTCTACGTTAATGAAAATTTTTGTTTCAGTGAATAATTTGCTTTTGTTTTAATCAAGTAAAATGGACGCCGACCAGGATTGGACTGATAAATTTATTGGCACAATCGAAAGTATACCGGCTTTATTTAATAATTCAATAAAAGATAATTCTGATAGAAATGTGAAAGAAAAATTATGAAACAAAGTGTGTGAGATCATAATTTCTAATTGGAGTGAACTAAGTACTCAAGATAGAACAATAAAAGGTATGTAAAATCATGAATCTGGTGATTTAGTCTTAATTTGTGACTATAATTAAGAAATAATAAGCATTTCTAGCCTAAAAAGGTTCAGTTGTACAACTTTTTGTTGAATGTGCGCGGACATCTCAATCGACCAACTGTCCAGTCGGCTGGTGCGCGGAGCTATCAGTTGGCCGATCAAATAGTTGGCCGACTAAAAATTGCATGTGCGCACAGGGCCTAACTGGACATACAAGATGATTTTCAATGAGCGTGCCAAAATGAAAAGCTTGGAAGATGGTGCTATCACGACTTCTTTGGTATGTTGATATCCCCATAAGTTGCTATGAAACTTCAGACATTTGAAGTGTTGCCTGAAGTCCAGGCAACTTTTCTGGCGTGCCAGATGGTGGCGTTGGCACTACCGAAACATAGTCCCTCATTCAACCTCAGGTCACATGATTATTACTTTATATATTTTATTTACTTATTTGTATACTTTATTTTGGTACATTTGGGCAAAGTTGAGGCTAGTTTGCCTTGTCTTACACTCAGCCAATACATAAACCAAACAAGCTTATAATAACATTATAATTGAGTGCGAGGCTGTCTTATTACACCGAATACAGATTCGTGCCATAAAGGAGCGGAA
Organism: Timema douglasi; assembly: GCA_901482245.1. NCBI lineage: Eukaryota > Metazoa > Arthropoda > Insecta > Phasmatodea > Timematidae > Timema > Timema douglasi. The sequence goes on along the minus strand of CABEEJ010001090.1, from coordinate 29,415 downwards.
CAGAACTGGAGGATTGCACATTCAGATAGATCACTGATATGCACCTTGTTTACGGGTTCCTTATACCAATATAGTAGTTGTAGCAACATCTTTCACCCTTTTCATTTTGGTAGGATCGTTCAAAATCACCCTGTAACTTAACTTTGAGTGTGACTATCCAACCAATGTGTAGGCACAAGTAGGGAAGAATTTATTTATATTCTTCTACTTACGTGAAAGAAGTGTTAGAAAAAATTTAGTAAAAGTACATATCCCCAGACCTGCTTTGGGGGCCGCATGGTCGAAGGCGCTACTCCCGTAGTAGACTAGACAGGCGATGGCGGGGAGATCGAGGTTCGAATATCAGTCGGGTGTACTGAGGATGGTTTTTCCTAAATGGTTTTCCACTCTCCCTCAACGCAAACTTATGTACACTGCCTCTAAATATAACCTTCCTAATTCCTAAAACCATTTGCGTAATTAGTCCATAAGCGTATAACCCGAACGGGTAAAAAGACGTGGTGCTAAAAAAAAATACTCGGTACTCCTGGTCAAGATTCGAACCCATACGTCACCCGTCACTTGCGATATAGTCTTTAGCGTGACTGAAGCCTTGAATCGTTAAACCACCGATGCGACATTGAGTGTAATAACCTTGTCCTCTATAGTATTCCAAGACCATAGTTTCCTACCTTTAACACCTGAGTAAGCAAGAGGCCTGTAATGTATTGATAATTATAACATTTATTGGCATAACTAAACAACTTATATTTGAAGAATGTAAATTATGTAGGCCTATTTTATGCTGACGATTAGATTTTTGGTTGAGATTAATAATTTCTTAAAGAAAATGTTTAGGGGTCTCGAAGATACGTTCAAGAATACAGTACATTAAATTTGTTAATCTAACAAATTTACTTTATTAAATAATAATATTACTAAACGTAACTCTTAAATCACTAGTAAAATTATATAATATAAAAAATTGCGTTGGGTAGAAAATAACTAAAAGAAAACTTGATTTTAAAATTATGTTCAGCCTAAATTGTTTTTGTTTTTACTATATTCCATTTTTGACTCAGATTAAAAGTCAGGTTGTTTTGTGAGCCTTGCAACGAATTATATTGACACCACATCATCTCGCCATAAGACTCTTCAGTAATTTATCTTCTGAAACGACGCAACAAGGACTAATTGACCTAGGTAGGTCAATCCGCGCCTCTACCTTCAAATCAACTTGAGGCTCCCTCTACCTCCTCCTTCACTCCCTCCACCCACCACTTATTTTTCATTCGCCATGCATGTGGTCTTCCCCCTCCCCCTCATCTAATCTCATATACATACAAGGAGGGGACGGGGGGTTTCGTCTGTGTTCGAGATTTGTGTCGGTCAGGCACTACCCCTCCCCTTCTCATTCTCGACCCGCGCCACAAGGCGCACAGGGTCTGTCTCTACCTGATCATTTTGGAAGTCGAGGTGAAACTTTAGAGCAATTCAACAGGCGCGTCATTACAATACAATGCCTTGTTTTCAAACATTCGTCCCGGCTTGGAGTTAACCTCATTATCTCTCTCAACAAGGTAACGGCAGCAATATTGCTTGTAGGATGGGCACGGCAAACCTACGGCTTACATGTGGTTCTCTATAGGCGGCCTCAAGACCACATAAAGCCCGTTTCACTTACCGGTTGAAGGTCTTAACTAATATTTTTTCTTCTCCCTCAAATTGTTTTAAAGTTTAAAATAATATTACATAAAACAAATTGATTTTTTAAATATACTAAAAATTAAATAGGAAATGAACTAAAAGTTTTAAGAGGTTTGCAAAAGATCGCGGTACTTTATCGTTGGTATTATAACTAATTATTTATATCTGTAAGGTTAAAAAAAAAATTTGAGAAACTTATTATAGTTATTGTTCTTCAGCCAAAAATACAAGCATATCTCACACTTACAACAGGTTAGGAGACCACCGTCGTAACTCGAAAATCGTCGCAACTCGAAGAAATACTTTTTATTTTCACTTATCGAATCGTGTACTGCCCTGCATCGTCACAGCCTTGTGTTTGTGTGTTAGTATAGGACTCTTCGAGTAATTTTTTTCATTTTCATTTATTTGAGGTATTTAACTAACGTACCCTTTCTGAAACATCTGATTATACCAGTACACGAGAATTTCTATGAGCGAGAGCAAAAGAACCTAAAAATATTGTCGGGAAAGAGTTATACCTTCCACGGTTCTTTTACATGCTACAATCGACATGAGACCAACGGCTTTACTTCCCATCCGAAGGAAGTTGTGCTACAGATTTTTATCGCTCAGGAAATATCCATCGACCTTCTTCGAGAAAAAGAAGACAAAGTGGTTGGATAGATAACTAAATTCATGTTATCCTCGCCCGTCGTCATTTTGGTTAGTGGAGGAAATCTTCGTTTTGTTTCATAGATTTTCAAATTTGCCTGATGAAGATATCCCACACCATCGAACACTTGTCTGAGGCAGTTTTATGAAATAATTTGTTCCAAACAAATTGTTTCGACCAGTGGGTAAGCGGTCTTACTCTTTGAAGAAGCTAGGTTGTTGGCATCCGATGCCCATACCACCATCCTTATAGGAATACAAATCCATAAAATCAGAAAACGACAATTTCTTTTAATTTCAATTTCCTGTTCTCACCAAAAAAAATCTAACTATTTATAATGTTTTAATAACATTATTTACTCAAAGGAATATAATATCTTCGTTTACAAACTGTCAATAGTGAAAATATGAAAAGTGTTAAAGAATGGAAAAGCTGCGGTTGTAGATGGGATCACAAGTGAAATGCTTAAAGCCTGTTTTCACGGCGATAGTAAAATGGGATATTTGCTATCCCGATAGTAACTATCACGATATTTACATCGTCTAAACACGCCACCACTCTCTTTCTCTCACTGTCATGATAGTACTGGTGGTCACGGTGCTCAGGCGTAAGGCACCGACCCGAAGTATGGCGGCCGGGACGCACTCTGGGCCTGCCCATGTTTGATATAAACGAGCACTAGACTGTCTTTGCCACCTCCCGGTACTGACAGATACCTAACAATCCTGTCGGGGCGCCTCCACGGGGTGGCCCCTGGGCAATGTGACAGACGCTTGAGTTCGACATAGCTAAATCCCCGACTAAGTAATCTGTGTGTGGGGAGGGTGATACTCCCTTCTCGACACGCACTACTAAGCCGTTGGTAGTGCGTACCCGTGTAGCGGGGATAGCTGGTCAGGGCATCTCCTCGAGGTCCTCGCTGGGCAACTCCGGTCAGCTGGTCATAAATGGTGCTGAGGGGGCGGCAGACAAGACGATGGGTGATAAAGTTCTGGGGCATATGAGAACGAAGGTTTGAGGAGACGACTGTTAGGAGCTCAGCCTCCGGACTTCCTCGTGATTGGGCGATCACTAGGAGGGGCCAATTCCTCCCTCCATCCGGTCCCAGTGGAGGGTTTTTTCCTCAACTAACCCAAGGCAGGCTTTCGTGGAAGGGCTGCTACTGGTTTTTTCGGGTGCCCTAGTACCCGGAATGGCACTCGTGGACTTCGTTCCATGTCCAGCGAAAAGGTTCCGTCCCGATGGGTATCAGTGGTTGCAATATCAAGGTCCTCTGAGCCTATGGACGGTGTAGCTAGGAAGCCCTTCGGGGGGTCTCTCCGGAGAGTTAATGGATAACAATGTCATAATAGTGCTATCGCGAGAGTTCCTTCAACTATTACCGTGAAAGCGTTTAACAACTCAATCTCACTATAGTGTAGACCATTTTGTGTTTTTGTTTTGAAGAAACTTTGATCTTTTGTGGCTGTAGTTCATTGCTTTCTCTGTTATTGTGTCTGTATGCCTTTTCGTTATGTAGTTATGTCTGCATTCGACATGATAGCCTTGCTATCGCAAGTTCGTTGAGTAGGCTATTTGATGCACCAAATGTACTTATCCTTGCAAACCATTATATGATCCATATTCGTTTCTTTTTACGTTGTCTACTAATCTTATTTTCCACTAGTTGTCGTACAACCTCAGCAACGGCCTTCACAACTTCCATTTTGTAGCCAACTATCTCACTATCACAGTGTTTTGTTACTTACCGTGAAAACAGCTAACTAAGGTGATAGCTACTATCGCACGCTTTCGTGAGAGCTACTATCGTGATATCGTGATAGTACTATCATCGTGAAACCCTGACTTAAGTATAGGGGCATGCTACTACTTGCCAAATTGTATGAGTTGTTCAATCTATGTGCTGGGATTTCGAATGTTTCTAATGACTGGAAGAATGGTGTAACAGTACAAAGGAAATGGCAGTAAGAGTGAATGTAAGAATTATAAGGCAATTAGTTTGTTGAATATCCCAAGCAAGTTTTATGGGAGTCTTAATTGAGAGGGTACGTGAAAAACCTGCAGATAAGATATAGGGGTGAGGGGGCTTCAATGTGGTCTAATGCCAGGTAGAGGTTGCATGGATCAGATATTTGCATTTGCAACAAGTGATTGAGAAATGTATGGCAGTAAGAAAGAATGTGAATTGTACATTCGTTGATCTGGAGAAAGTGTACGATCGTGTGAATGGGAATATGTTATGGAATGTTCTGAGAAATTATGGTTTGGATGCATGGTTAGTAAATGCAATTTTGGCGATGTATGATGGAAGTGAAGCGTGCGTTAGGGTCGATGGAGCTTTGAGCGAAAGGTTTGACATTGAACAGGATGTTAGACAAGGTTATGTTATGATTGTTAAATGTATTTATGGATAAATGTATTAGGGGTGTTTGTGAGGAAATTATTACTGTACAAATGGACAATGTGAATGTGAGAGTGCTACTATATATAGATGATGCTATATTAATGAAAGTTACTTGCAGAATGCACTGAATCGTTTGACTGGGGCGACAGGCAGAATGGAGATTCGTATAAATGTCTCTAAAACTAAGGTGATAGTTTTCGATAAAGAAATCATTATCAGCTTAGTATAAATGGAAAACTGTTAGAACAAGTGAATGATTTTTTGTCTGGGCAGAATGTTCTGTAAACACTGATAACTATGTAAAAAAAAGGGGGGGGGCGTTGGTTTGGGCATGTTGAGAGGATGAGTGTGGATCGAGTGACTAAACGAAAATATGAAGGTAGATAGTGTGGATCAAAAGCAATAGGTTGACCATGTAAGACATAGTTAAATGTTTTAGACGAATGTATGAAAAAGAGAAAAGTTAAGTGTTTTAAGAATAAAAGAGCATGTAGGACTCGGTGTATGGATATTGTTGAGGCAAAGGGAGTATCCAAAGATAAGGAGGGAATTGTGGAGAAAGTTAGTGAGGATGGATTAAGCACGGATTTGGTTTTTGAGCTATATTCACAGTTTTTTATCTGCTCCGTAAGGGAGCGGTGTGATTAGTTATGTATTTAAGTTATACATATATATAACTTAAATACATAACTAATACATTTAATAAAAAAATATCTCAGTACTACCAGTGGGAATTCGAACTCTCCTCCGGCAAACCAGATTAGATGGGATTGATACTTAGTCCACTTTCCCCCCGATGCTAATCATATGAATATATAATCAAATGAATATTATAATAATTATTATAATGACCAACAGCCCGATGTGATGGACGAGAATTCAGCTTAATATTGTGAATTCTAGTATTTGGGTAACGTAGATCATATAAATATATAATCATATGAATATATAATCAAATGAATATTATAATTATTATATTGACCAACAGCCCGATGTGATTGACGAGAATTCACAATATTAAGCTGAATTCTCGTCAATCACATCGGGCTGTTGGTCATTATAATAATTATTATAATATTCATTTGATTATATATTCATATGATTAGCATCGAGGGGAAAGTGGCCTAAGTATCAATCCCATCTAGTCTAGTTTGCCGGAGGCTAGAGTTCGAATTCCCACTGTTAGTACTGAGAATTTTTTTTTTTATTAAATGTATTATCCCTCTTCCTCCACCAACACCCCACCCGCCCACCACGAAAATTCTGGTAAGTTTCCTCTATCTTCCTAATCCCTACTCTATAAGTGTAATTAAATATAAATAGGTCGGACGGTGGTAGGAAATGGCGCAATATATGTACACATATATATTGTATCATTATATATACCATTATGCATACATTCATCAGGTTTAAAACTTTATTTAGGATCAAAAGTAACTGTTTTGCTACAAATTAGCCTAAAGATACGAAGGGACTTCTAAGTGTAGAGAAGTCGATACATTTTTCAAGTAATCGATTACGTAATTAGTTTTTTGCTTACCAAAGTTGTGGAAGCTCCGTCGCTAGACTAATTTACAAGTTTGTAATTTTGTTGATGCGTTAGCCACTCCAATGCCCATCATCGATCTAAAGTACCTCTAATTAAAATGAAAGTGATTTATAACTAGGACGAAGTGTTTTGGCGTAATATTTTGGAGTAAACATAGCTTAAAGCATTAAACTGACAGCTTCTATGTACAGATATCATCATAAAACCTGTAGATTCTACTTGAAAATTTTTAAGAGCTTTATTTTGTTTTGTTTATAATCCGCATGATTTCTCTAATGAATAAAGTAGAATTTTGAAGAAATATATTCGAGCTCGCGTGATAGGGGAGTGAGAAATAATTAAGGAAAACCCACTCTCAATACACACCACCGGGAATCGAAAATCGACTTTCTTTTCACAAGAAATAAAGTATGGTATATTGTAAGAGTGATTTATTTAAGTTTATACATTGTATGACCAAAAATGCGGGTTTATTCAATTTTAAAATAAATTGTAAAACTTGGCATGGTTCGCGTTTGATGATTTTTAGGAATTTAGTTAAAATAAGATAACATTTTTTCCCTTTGGTTTAGTTACTAAAAATATATAATAGCTGACAGATACGCACGAAAACACCGTTCATTTGAATGGGGAACTAGAAAGTTATTTTTATTATTATGTATTTTCTGTCTAGGCTTTGTTCCTGGTTACAGATACAGAGGTCCGGGCCTCAATAACCCGACGCTTCCAGATCTTCTGTGAAGCAGTGGGTTTATAACGGGGTCAACTTAGTTTCGTGAGGTCAAAGGAGAAGTTACTTACATGAAAGAGTAGTGGCTCCGATCTAGAAAACTGAGATTAATGGCCAGAGGGCTCGTTGTGCTGGCCACATGACGCCCTCTATCAATATAAAGTAGTATTATCTTCAGACAGTAGTTACTCGATCGGTATGGCTCGATTGCGAGTTTACACCATGAAGTGTTTTTTTTAATTCTTTGTGTTTTGGGTCCAAAAAAATCAAAGATAAAATGTCCTCTTCTAAATAAATATTATCCTATATTTCTGGAGATAGACCATTCATACTTTTAGAGCACCAAATTATTCAAAAAGAGTTGAAACACAATTATCTTTAAACATTTACACATTATACAGGCTCGAAACTTTTTAAGCCTGTGATCATACTACAAAATACTCAGTAATGATATATAATTCATACCAGACCTCCAACAAACAGCGCATTGATCCCCAAACCAGCCGGCATACTTACAACCACTAATGTGCCCATGAAAGAGTGTTAAAAACATGTGATTACATCACACATGTAGTGGTAAATTAGTTTTCAATTGGCCTTGTTGAGCTCATAGTGGTGTTTAATGGAGAGTCAACGTATTCAATCATCACCTATTATGAACGTTAATAGCATCATTTAAAGGTAGTCATTTCTATTTTTTTAAAGGTGTTTCTATCTCTTTTTGTCATTACTTTAAGGTGCATGGGATGGAAATTAAAGCATGTTAAGGTCATTTTTTTCCTTGGGATTTTTGACATTTTTTTTATCCCCCGAAATAAATCAAATATTGCTTTGGTATGGTATATTTAGTATAATTTTTTTACGTATATAATAACAGTTTTTTAATCTTTGTTATAGCCATTGCGTAATTTGTCCAGCACATTTCTGGTCAAATGTCGCGATGCCCATGACAAATATTCAAGAAATGTCGAGATTACTATGCGTATAAAATTAAACAAAATGTATTTATTAAGCTAATATTTTCTTTATTTTGCCCTGAAAAGGTTTTTTGTTATGAAAAATCTGCATAAATGCGCACTTTTTTACTCGGATTACCCTCCAACCTACTCTTCCCTTCCCCCTCAGGGGTTGATATTGTTATGTTGGTTCGCGCTAACTCTTGGCCTCTTTCTGACAGTTCGAAAGCGCCTCAAAATGAGTCCAACATTCATCAACCTCGCGACAAAGGCTTAATTAACTTGAAAAGTTAATAGGTTTAATTACATCACTTACCAACGTGAGAAAAGACAGAAAACATATTTAAAGGGCGGATGGAACTATAACTTTTCTTAGACTCATTAGAACACTCATAATAAAAGGCCAAATTTAACGTGAATAGTGTATATAATCTAGACCGACATCTTAGCTGTGTCGGCAGCGTGTTTGTCTATTGAGCTAGGGGTCCCGGGTTCAATTCCCAACATGGCTGAAAATGTATCATTGATGAAAAATATAGGTTTACTCTTTCACATTGGGGTGACCTGGCGGTCTAGGGGTAAAGGTGTCAGACTTCTATGCTGGCGGCCGGGGCTCAATCCTCGGTCCCGGCAAAGATTTATCTGATTACCAAACCCTTCCTTCACCTCCGACAAGACGTGTATTAATCACAACTTGTGAATGTGGGGAATGCCAGGCCTCCAACGTGGTTCGGATTCCACGTTAAACTGTAGGTCCTCCATTTAATCTCACAATCACCCTACCATTACACATTAACGTAAGTGCGTATAACCCGAACGGGTAGTAAGACGCGGTGCTAATGATAATAATAATCTTTCACATTGATAAATTAAAGGCCAGGGACTGGATTCTGTGCCTGTTCTAGTCTTAAGTTAGATTATAAAGTATATGAAGTTACGACAGCAAGTCAGCAGTGGAAAAATATATGACTTGAATAAAAAACTGACCCAGGCCATAGACTGTTAACAATAATAGATATAAAGAGTATATAATCTCGCCATGCAATAAACATCAAATGTAAATAATTAAATACTACTGTATAGCAAAATTTTCAAAGGAACAACTTTTTAGGAAAAAATCAACTTCTTTTACGGACAAAATTGACAACATTTTAATATTTTATTAATATTATTTTATAGGTATTGATATCACCTACTAAAAGTGACATCTTATGATTGCATTTCTTGACTTGCGAACAGGGCCGTAGTCAGGGGAGGTGGGGTTTGGGGTTAACCCCCACCGTAGTCAGGGGGTGTGGGGTTGGGGGATAACACCCCCCGAAATCTTACTAACAAAATATGTATGGCTTTGTTTATGGTTCAAACACTATCAAAATTAGGATACAAATATAAATTATAGGGCTGTGTTACCACAAAAAGCACTTCAGAGAGCTTCTAGAGGTGTTGAATATTTATAATATTTTATTGCTTTCAGCAGCTAGGGCATATGTTACAATAAAAAGCACTTCAGAGAGCTTCTAAAGGTGTTTAGTACTTAGAATTTTTTCCTAGCCTCCAGCATTTGGGGAATGGACCCACCCTGAAATTATTGGCTGGCTACGGCCTTGCGTGCGAATACGTAAAAGTAGATCTAGTAGCGTTTCTAGCTGTCAGATAAGGCCCTTTCTGTAATTAATTTAATAATGGTATAAATCGGACTGTACAACTTACGTACACCTGTGGTAAGGTCAACAACAACAAAAAGGTCACCTGATTAAAAATTATGCTATGTTTGCAATAAAATATTCACTTTTACTTAAATAACCATTCGCCTTTTGTCTCTTTCTACAAGTAGAACAAATAATAACAAGTACAAAAAAAATTATATCTTTTTTACACTTTATTTTTCACATACCTTCATATGTTTAAATAAATCTCACATAACGCTGTCCTAAAATAATTACATACTAAATTTGGAAATATTTCTCAAACAAAATTATACAATTGATTGTTTGATTGCGAATTATGTTTGTAGTTTTGTAATTAAAATAAATAATAGATTACTATTATTATTATATAACATTTTTAGCACCGTAACTTACTACCCATTCGGGTTGTACGCTTATGTACTAGTTACAATAATGTTCTAGGGATTAATAAAGTTGAATTTAGAGAAATTGTACCAGCATTTTCGTGGAAGGAGAGTGTAAAACCGTTTAGAAACCCCTCTTAGTACACCCGACCAGGATCGAACCCCGATCTCCTGATCAGCAGTCTAGTATTTTGTGAGGGTAACGCCTTAGACCATGCAGCCACTGAAGCAGGCGTATTATATAATATTTTCAATCATATGACATAGATATCCCCTTCCAGTACACCAGGCCGAGATTCAAACCTAAGCATTCCAGTGTATTGTGAGCAATGCGCCTTAGCCCATGGGACCATAAGTACTAATCATCATCATCATCATCATCATCATCATCATCATGAAATGCTTCCAGCCATTGGCTGAGTCTGTAACATAAACCTCTCCATCGCCTCCTTTACTCCCACCATCTCCCTCCCCCCACCTTGGCCCAGTCTTCTCATCTTTCCTCCAGACTCCTCCTTACTCCCTTCAGGCATCTATCTGTCCCTTGGTCTTCCTCTAGGCCCCCACCCTTTATACATCATTACATAGGGAGAAAATCAAAGCAAGTCTTAGTGATGCACTCATAATCAAAATTATCTCAAGTTACAAGTTGTAGATCGAATAATACGTAACGGAAAGTTGATAGCCATTCCGTTGTAACTAGCAAGTTTCGAGAAATGTAGTAAACTTGTATTATTATTATTTTTATTATTATTATTTTTATTATTATTATTATTATTAACACCGCGTCCTACTACCCGTTCGGGTTATACGCACTTACGCTAATGAGTAATGGTAGGGTGATTGTCGAGATGAAATGGAGGACCTACAGTTTAACGTGGAATCCGAACCACGGTGGAGGCCTGGCATTCCCCACATTCACAAAATGTCTTGCCAGAGGTGAAGGAAGGGTTTGGTAATCAGATAAATCTGTGATGGGACCGAGGATTGAACCCCGGCCGCCAGCATAGAAGTTTGACACCTTACCCCTAGACCGCCAGGTCACCTACGTAAACTTTTATTAATCTAGACAAATCACTATCATAGTTTTTTAGCGTATGGCATATTTTAGCGTGCTAGATGCAGTATTTAGTCACCGTTTATGTAAAGTTTGAGGCGCTCTGGGGCAATATGTCGCTGCCCAAAGTAGGCCTATAGCTTGGAGGCTGTCTACACGTCATATCCGCAAAGATATGACATGATGATAGTGATTATGAGGGTTTGAAACCAGTGGAAATCCTAGCATTGCTAACCAGACCATTATGACCATAGGAACAATTCCCTTCTCGGGAAAAATACCTATAGTATCGCCAAGAATGGAAACCGAGACCTCCAGACCAAGAGGTTGGTCGATATCATAGTCATAAGACTCCTATCCAAAGAGATTGAGGTCAATCCCCGACAGAGTGTAAGGTTATTTTTAATTCACAAATGGTTTTACAACTCATTTTCTGGCGTAATCCTGGAGCATTGACATGTGCTTCATTGTGTATGTAGTTTCTTTGGATAAAATTGGCAAAGAAGTTTGAATGAGATGTTAGATAAATTTAGTATATCAAATGAGAGAAGTTTATTTTGACTGCCATGACTGTTTAAAAATAAATGGTGCTATACAATAAATTAAAATTAACTAGCATATAGGCCTAGACTTCTTTTGGTAAGCAGACACATCTAAAAGGCCTTTTTTTTCTACCAGAATTCTATTATATGGTAGGATTTTTAGAGAAAATAATAATTGGTACTCCAAGCTCGAACAAACGTTCTCATATAATGTAACATAACTTCAAACGAAATTTTCCAAAAGAGACTTTCAGTAAACTACCCTTAGGTAAGTTTTCCTCAGAAAGACAAATACATTTTTAGCAAGGTTGAGCTTAGTGCAACTGTAGATGCATTTACGAGGAGTGAGATTTAAAAATCATTTAAGGAAAATCACCCTCAGTTCACCCGACCGGGACTCGAATTCCAATCTGTTATCGGTGGTTTAGTTTATTGCGAGAATGACGTCTTAGATCACACGGCCACCGATGTAAGTTACATCATCTTGTTAATCACAATAAACTCTCTTCATATATAATTTTAAACAAAATAATAAGTAAGCAACCATAAAAAAATTGGAAAAACAAATATGCCCTATGTAAAATTATGTGTATTGTATTTTTTTTTAATCTTCTGTAAGCTACTCTTAAACAATTTTTTTTACCCAAAGTATCATTGTTATTTCAGAGGTAAACCGCTCTCAAGATACCGATTTACACATGGCAACAATGGAAAAATGCATCCTCCATACATTAAACCAACAAACGAGTCATGGCAATAATACAAAATTCACTTGAAACGCACTGTAAATAGTACCAGCTGTCTGACACTTGGCAATAATAGGGAAATATACAACAGATCCATAAAATAAATCGTATATACGACAAAAATAGAGAATACAACATTAAATAAATATAATGGAACTAAGTTAAGTAGGTCTGCGTTCACAATGTCTGAATAAGGCCATATTTATGCTCTTAATTAACTAGTACTATTATTGATAGGGCACAATACCTTCACATGTTTCTTATAGCATAAAATGATGGCCCTGCGTTGAAATAGGGGATTGGTCTGCTACACGACCCCTCACCTGATTTTCTTCCTTAAACCATGGTTTCTGAAACTACACAACAATTTTCTCCGTTATAATATCGAAAATCACATCGAATATTACGTCGATGAAGATTGATTTACACTCGACATGAATGCAATTCCACGTGACGGCTCTTAACTACCCTTCACAACAAATCATAGATAATACATATTTATAGATAAATCAAATAAGAAACAAATCATTAAAACAAAACATTTCTAAAAATGTACATACAGATACCAACTTGACACGTACATTTCACGGTAAATCATGACACATTATTCTATTACAAAATACCAGTGCATGCCCTTTTAATGCAATACCAATAACACAATAAAATACACAATAATTAAATCATAGGAAAGGTCACTCTTACCAAGGATTCTGTATTTACCAATCAATCACCTCATCTTAGAAGACGTATAATACATTGTAGAGCCTCAAGCTAGGAATAATTTTAAAATTACTCATTGTATCAACCGCGCAAAAATCTTGATACCAACAGAAAACATTTAACAGAAAATAAGCATTGGGCTGGAGGCGATCCTAGTGTCGGAAGAGAAAACTGAGTATAGAACGACTAAATATTGTGGCTTTGCTTCTTGCTGGTGCTGCTTAGCTTGTGACTGTAGTGAAGCTTTAAAACTACTAAAGGTTTCACAATATTAAACATAAAGTTTTGATTCTTACCACATAATGTGAATGATACAGGTACTACGCATGTCATGATAAGACGCTTTAGCTGGTACTGGTACCGTTATTATGTGAGCCCTTTAACATACATTTACTTTTATATACTGCCTTTGAAAAGAGGTGTGAAAATGTTTGACATGATTTCAACCAGGCCTACGAGAGGGGGGTTCGTGGGGTACATCGTACCTGGACCTGAGGGTTTAAAAGAGGCATGGGAATTTCCTGGGATCTCAGAAAATGCTTGCATTTATTGAAGAATAGCATTCACATTTACACTATTAGTAATATAGTTTATAATATTTTTTAAGATAAAATGTATTGATTATGTATTATTATTTTATCAAGATAGGTTGGATTAATTATTTTAGACAGGATTAATGGAAAAAAGAAGGGGTCCTAAGAAAAAGCTCTGTCCCCCTGATAAAACTCCTCTCGAAGGCCCTGATTTCCACACATGTACAAGATGTAAAATCGTGTCAAAATCTTAATACATTAACTACTTTTTTTTATGGCACACCCAAGAGTTAACATTATTTGATTTTATTATTTGCTATTCATCTTTTATACAATAGATATGCAATATTTTTATTAAAATGTCTTGATATCAAAAACAGTAGTTACATAAGATAAATATATTGTGAAAACTATACATTTTGTCTGTATTACTTTAAATCCTCTCACTACAGGATTAAAAGTAAATTAAATATTAACTATAAAAACAATCATACTGGTTTACATAAAGGTTATTTGATTTTTTCACAGGAAATAGGATTTCAACAGTTATGAAGAGGTCAATGTAACCTCGTTGAAATGAATATCATATAATATGTTGGTATGAATACTTTTAAATTTTTATTTCAAATTTATTAGACAATGGCAAGGTCAATTTCGGTAAATTTAAATATTCCCATAGAAGTATAGTTTATATAACTATCATAGTAAAACATTGAGCTCAAGATAGATACTTTATTTCTTTATTGATAATTTAAACTAAAATATTTATTTTTGACCAAATTACAGAGTAATTTGCTAGGCAAGTCCTAATATAACATGACATTTAGTTTTTAAACTTTCTGGCAGGTAAATACTTGGCTCTCAACTTATTAGTATCATTTACAACCAAATATATTGTATTTATTACAAAACGAATCTATCTAAGAAGCCTATATTGACATTAAGGTTTGTTTTGAAAAACATTGCAATCAATCGTAATACTAAAACATCTCTATAAACAAAGTATATGATATAGCTATGTTTATTTGCATACACGATAAAAATAATTTGTTGGCTTATTCTTTGAACATGATTTTTACAAACTGATACTCAATAATTGTTCAGATTATTGATGGGAATAAAATACAAGGCAAAGATATTTATTGACTTAAGAAAGGCTTTTGACATGGTCAATAATAAAATAATAGTAACTTATTTGCCTCTATAATAAGGATAATAAAACATAAGTGCATATCAAATTATGTAATGAAACTCCAGAAATTAACTTGAACTAATTAGAGGAGTTTCACAAAACTTGTGTATGTTCAAAATTAATTATAAATGACAGCCATACAACATAGCTCTCTATGGAACCATCAAACTTTATGCTGAAGGTACAACATATGGAATATAAACTATTCAGAAACGTAAAACAAACAACCATCCCGAATCCTATTAAGTAAATACAGGATGTTCACCATAAAACTCAAACATTTTGAAAGTCTATCATTATTTAAATTTAAATCAAGGTTGAACAGCTATGAATCTGGGTAGAACGGAAGCAGAGACTCACAAAGTCCATGTAGAAATTTTATAGTACGTCTCAGGTCAACCATGAAGCTGTAGTAAATTATACTACTATAAAGCCCCATGGCTGACTCACTCACCGACATTAATGTTTATCCACTTCAAGAGGAGCTAGAAACTTTAAATTTGGCAAACTTATAGCTTCTAGACCATAACCAACGGGAAAATTCCAAAAAGTTAAAAAAATTAATCTTTAACCTCCGAAAAAAACAAAATTGCGGATCAACTTAAAAGTCGGTGTGGACCTTTCTTTGGAGGTCTCTTGTGGCTAAACGGTAAGATCTACTAAAATAACAGCTCTGGAATTAAATTAGTTTACATCCACTTGCAAAGAAAAGTCACTGGGGGTTTGGGAGTAGAGTCCCCAACGAGCAAAGCGAGCTATTTTCTAAAATGGTGATTCCGAGCAAGCGAGTGAGCACAGGTTGTGTGGTGGAATGCAGATACATAATCTATCACTCAGATGCGACTAAACTTCCACCGTGTTGTCAATAAGAACCCCCCGATATTCAAGACAGTCAAGAAGTGAGTGGTGTGTTTGATTTTTGGCAATGGGTAGTGAATTGAAAGGACACTGTGATGGAAATCCTGGTTTCTTGAAAAAGGCTGTAGAAAATGTATTAGGATTGTTTGAAAGAAACCACCGAAAATCAGTAAGAGGAGGAGCAAGATAACTTAGAATGAAACGGTTGACGGTTCGTTAAGTTTGTCACCGTCGATTACGCTTTCATGCCTTAAATATACAGATTTTATGGGAAATACAAGGTAACGCTCCACATTTAGAGGAAAGTGAATTGGCACAATGTGCGAATTTGAGGATTAAAAAATCCCCATATAAACTAAGAACACGTGTGCGATAGTTCTAAGTTAATATTTGGTGTGGTCTCATGCACTATATGATTGTTTTAACCTTTTCTTCACTTAAAACCCAATCACTGGTGTAGTCTACCTGGATATGCTTCAAATTGTTGCCACACCACAGAGATTAGCCATCCATAATTTTTAAGAAGGACGATAACCAACCCTATTGGAGCTATGATGTCTGAGATTTCCTGAATAACACATTCCTTAAACATTGGATAGCTCGTGATGGTCCAATTTCCTCGCCTTTATGTTCCCTCAACATTACCCCTTTATATTTCTTCATATCTTGTTAAAGACAGCGTGTACTCAACAAACGTTATCAGCATATTGGATATGAGACAGTGCATATAAGATGCTATAAACTCTGGGACAGTCAGTGATCTCTACACTAAACTGGATGGATATAAACACATCCCTAGCAAAGGACCAAAGCGAGACGCTCAAACTTGTCGTCTGCTTCTTTGTGAGGGGACTGATTTAACTGTTTCTTTCAATTTTCTTATGGGAAAACGTGTCTTTGATGAAAAAAGGTGTTATGGTAAGCATATACCACAGTCTGCTGAAGAAATATTTACATTAAATTATATACAATTCAGTTTTATAGGTAACACTTTACAAAGAGAATAAAATCTTTAGTATATTTAAATATATAGCAACCATCTATGTTGTAATTACATTTTGTTTTAATGACAAACTTTTAATATCTGTCTTAAGTTCAAACGACCATTTAGGTTATAGGCTCGTAGAAAGTATTATATATATATTCTTTTAAGTCGGTCAATAAAAACAAAATCACAACGAAAACGTTGACAACAACAGATACATGTTACGTCGCTAAATAATGTGTATTAAATTATGTGGGGATTTTGTATTAGCTTTACGTAGTAATGATGAGAGGGTTATTTCAGATAATCGAGGTATTTACTTAGCTTTAATTGATTTTGCAGCCGAGCTCAACTCTGCTCTTGCATTGCATTTGAAAGAATCAAATGTATTTAGTGGTACCTCCAAAACCATTCAAAATGAACTTTTTGATTCAATGTTTCAAGTTTATCAAACTGTAGTAAAGATTCAGCTAAATTTAGCAAATTTTATTGCAGTCGAAGTTGATGAACCTACAGATTTTCCAAATCAACAACAAATGGTAATTATAATTAGATACGTTTTTGATGGGCAAATTTGTGAATGATTTTGGTCTTTTACTAAACCATCTGGATATACAGTACAAATTTCATCCAAGATCATTTTAGAAGAACATCAAACTAAATTAAATATGTCATCACAAAAATTAATTTCACAGAGCTACAATGGTGCAGCCGTTATGACTGGAAAGAATAATGATGTTCAATCGTTGATAAAACAAATATATCCAAATGAGTATTTTGTACATTGCTATGCACATCAATTTAACCTAATTATGGAACGAGGAGCATAATGTAACAAAAAAGTTAAGATCTTTTTTCGCTAATTTATAAGCGTTCACTTCATTTTTCCCCCGTTCACCTAAAAGAACAGCGTTCCTTGACGAAATTATTTAGAAACGGTTAACACGAGCGGCTCCAGCTTGCTGGAATTTTAAAAGCTGAACAGTCAATACTTTATTTGACTACAAAAACGCATTTAAGGAATGCTTAGAAAAAATCATAGACGCTGATGATTCTAAAACTCTAAATAAAGCAAGTGTCCTACTGAACCCCTTAAATAGTTCAGAATGCATATATTGGCTGAAACAATTTCATTTAATTATGCCACACGTGGGCTTTTAAAAAAAAATCAAACTCAAGTGCGTGGTATTGATAGCTTAAATTTGGATAAAGCTATAGAACCATTTGAGATACAAATTTAAAAAAAAAGATAGAAATGGTACCGACGAGGTTGAAGAGCCCAAGAAAAAAAGAAAGAAAACTTCATCGAACGATGGATGTAGTTAAATATTGCTGCAAAAGAGGTTTGTGACACTATTCTAACCCAAATTAAGGATAGATTTGATTTTAAAAGTCAACTAAGTGCAGCAAAATTATTCAATTTTTTTTTCTTTCCAATTATCAAAAATATTTTCTTCAAAATGTGTTTAACGAAACTGTTGCATTCTATTCCATGCTACACACCATAAAATTAAATAGTGAATTGAATGTAATTTACAATCATGATGGTATGTGTGAAGTTGAGGGAGTGATATCTTTATTAGTGTTTATTTCGCAAAATAATCTGAGTGAGATATTACCAGTTTCAAACTTTTGGACATTATTTGAACTACACCAATATCAACTAGTGAATGTAAAAGGTGTTTTTCCTACCTTAAAACGGATAAAGACTTTCTTGAAAACTGACTAAATGCTTTAGCAGTTCTATCGGTCGAAAAGAAAATATTAATTCAATTTATGATTTTGACAACAAAGTTATTGAGGTATTCTCAAATATCAAGGAAAGGAGGATGGACTTCCATTAAAAATATAGTAAATAAGATGTGAATTTATATTTTTATTAATTATTTATTTTCAATTTTGTGCCCTCCCATGAAAGAAAGTCACAAGCCGCCACTGCAAATTAATGGCAGATGTTAAAATGCCACATTACCTTTTGTGTGTGTAAGAGAGAAGAGATACCCAATATTTTCGTTCTCTCTTACACGATGGTGTGCAAACGACAGCACGAAAATTTCAGTCACAGATGTCCATCCATTTAATTATAGAGATCAATGTCCACAATAGACAATCGTGTTACAGAACATAAAGTATGAAATTGACTTGAGACTAAACATTTTTCGTGCCACCAAAGGCGCCTGTGTAGAGGTGCACTAAACTAAACTGAACTTAACAGAGACTTTATGAGTTATACCATCATGTTCATGTTTAATAACAATTTTGTAAATATTTACCTTCAAACTCTATATTTTTAAAATATTGGCTTCTCATGGTGGACATCCTGTATATTATCCTACATTAGGGATTAATTTTGACATATCAAATTACATTGACCCCATATAAACTTGGAAGAACCGATATATTGATCTAAATATAAACGTAACATGAAAATATTTAAGTGAGCCTTAGCTTAGGATAAATTATTTAAGGACAATATAATATTATAATAACAAGCATCTACGTTGGTAAACACACGTTAATTAGTAGTTATTATTAGTAGTACTTACTTATTTACTTACACTTTGGCATTAGGAACTCTACCACACTCACAAAAGTACACCACCTATCCCTATCTTGAGCTAATTCTATCCAATCTAACTCTCTCATATCTATCTAAATGTTGTTGTTATAAGTAATACAGCGCTTAATTGGCCAAACCAGAAAAATGTAGTTTCTACATTAGACGTTAAAAATAGCACTCCAAGGTTTGTAATTAAAACTAGAGAGAATTTCATTGTTTATTTGTTCCATAACCAAACATTTGACATTTGAAATACTAAACTAAAAATATGCTTATGATATGAATTTCAAATAATTTTTCTTTTCTTGCTATTTTTAAAATATATTTCTGTAAGTAATATTTTTCTTTATCACATAGAATACTATTTCTTATTTTCCATATGTATTCAATACTAATGTATCTATTTTAATTTACCTAAATGGTGTCCTAGCCAGAAAAGAAAATGTTCAGATCCAGAGGAAGGGCCTAATCAGGTTACTCTAAACGCTTTGATAATAACATTTAAGCATGACCACATTGGGAATGATGCGTAAGCGCCTTATAATATAATACGTTGTATTTCACTTATGATACAAAATCATTAAATTTATATAATACTATCATATTTACAATAAAATGGCGAATCTAACCTATTTATATTTATTTGAAATGATTTTTTTAACATTAGTTAGGCTAACTCAATAAAATCTTACATTTAGACAACTCAAACATAAACATAGGCTTACTAGACCAACACGTTGTTTTATCCATGATCCCTTATGCTATGAAAGACAATTCTTTTATTTTGTGAATATTAATAAAGATTCTAATTTATTTATGAATGGAACAGTAGCAAGGATAGATCAAGTCAGCCGAGTAAGGTTAAGCTAGGTTGGGAAGGAACCTTAATTATATATTTATACATAATTTAACCATTAAATATATAGGCTTATTATTACTCAACTATCAATGGATGAATGAATTCTGGTTAGTGTGCAACTCAGATCTTACTAAGTTTCCAGCTCGCTTCTAATGTAGTCTTTTGTGCTGGTTTAGTGGTTGTGCAAGAGTGTTTTTTTTTTCCAATACCCACCAGTCTGTAAGAAATTACTAGTTAACCATTATAAAGAAATTGTCTGGTGAAAGAGAGCAAAGTTTGGTTGCTGCAGAGGAGTATTGCAGATTAATCAGCTTTAGAATATGCATAAAGCTTGGGCCATGAAAACTTACAGATTTTCCTATGATATTTGTTCCTACGTCTCTTAGGTGAGTTTGGTTTTGAAGTGTTCATTTTAAGTCATAATAAAATGTTCTAATGATCTTGAATTTAGTAGGCTATCATTGGGTTCCCTGCATTTTTGTGAGTATAATGTTGGTTAAAAATTTTGTGATTTCAGGTATTTTAGAAGAAAACACCTAAAAGGCATTTTTTCACGCATTCTAGATGAAAATAAAGAATTGTACCGCTAGGACAATTTTTTTTTAACCTGAAAATCACTTATTTTATAGGCCTACTGTCATTAAACTCATAAAAATGTGGTGTGTCCAATAGTACTAAACTCAAGATTATTAAAAACCTTGTAATGATGAACAATACAAAACTAACACCTAAGTTATGGGGTACTGTTTGGCTATATTTGTTAATGTTGTGAAATGCTTACACCAGTGACTTCCCGTAGAGTTATATCCACATAAAGCGGTTGATGTGTTCAAAAACCAGCAGTAGTTGCAACACTTCAAGCCTTCTACAGAAACCTTTTAATTTGTCCCAGACACCTTAGTGAATAACCAAGCTTGAATTTCAAATCTTTATTGTAGCAGTAATCGTCTGCAGCGATCACACTTCGCTCTCTTTCTAAGTGATAAGTTAAACTTTTCCTAAGTCTAATTGAAATTACACACTTGCAGATCCACTCACAATTTAACATCTAGCAAACTCACACAAATCTCCATTATAGCTAAACTGAAAACCAGTTAAGATCTGATTGCATATACACTCGATCTAACCTCGCTACCATGCCATTCATTAATAGATTAGAATCCCAATTAATATTCACAAAATAAATTATTTGACTTGGATGGTATATAAGAAGACAATTAACATAATATTGTAAGAAATCATGGGTCAAACCGCATCTGGAGCTAGAAAAATAAAATAAATATAATTATGGTATCATTTGATTCATAGTTTCCCTGTGAATAGCCTATAATGCCTACTTATTTTCTCTTTGACTTTAGGAACTCGAGAGCTCAGTGCCACACTTGCAAAATTATGGCACCTATATGCTATCTTGAGCTAGTTCTATCCAGTCCACCTCATTAGACCTACACACTTTCTCTTTCAGGTCCATTCTAATGTTATCTTGCCATCCGTGTTAAGGTCTTTACAATGGTATTTTCCCATTGAATATGCCAGTCAGTACCCTGAACAAGGTTCTAAACTCTCCCATTTGTGCTGCATGATCTGCCCAACATAATCCACTAGACATGATTTTCCTAACAATGTCTTGTGATGGGTATGTAACTCATCATTTTGTAACCTCCTCCAATCCTCAGTAGCCTAATCCTTTTTGGACTAAATATCTTACTTGAATATGTTAAATTGGTTTTCGTCATGTAAGGTACCTAATATACCACGTTTCACACCCATAGATTACTAGTAAAATTATTGTTTTATATAATCTGAGTTTTACATTCCCTGGCAGTAGTAAAGATGACAACATCTTACTGGCTCAATAATAGCACACATTTTATGATTGTATTCTTTCTCTAACTTCAAATCTAATATTGTTATTGTTAGTTAGAATTGTCCCTAAATATTTAAATTCATTAACTATAATGATAGTGTAGAATTTTTAATTATTCGCTTACTTGAGTAAAATAATATAGTGTATTATATGGTAGAATGCTTAGGCATAATTCCCATAACATTTTATAAAAGACTCCCCCACCCCTTAGAAAAAATTAGATATCTAAACCCTCTCAAATAAGGTCTACAGATGACACTTTGCCTTTAATTACCATTCACCACCCACTCTTAAGTTGAATGAACTTTATTTCAAATGAAAGAACTGAAATCACTTATTGCTTTGTGGTTTCATTCCTCACTCATTTAAAATAATAATATTTATGATAGGCCTAATTGCACAATTAATGAATAAATTAGACTCAGGTGTAGGCCTACCGCAAGGCCTAAAATTTGAAACCTATGATATCGCATTTGCATTTGTTTCACCTAAATTACCTAATTGCAGAATTTTCTATTTTACATCTCTTGTCCTAAGTCCTAACTCAAAGATTTATTTGAATTTGCTACTCATGTTTACTATTTTGAATGTCTACAAGGATGTGAATACAAACCGTCTCATTTTGGTCAAAATATGGAGAATATGTCATTGCCACATATGTGGTGCAATGTCTGTCTGAATACTATTTATTGTTTTTTTCCCTCCACTAGAGCACAAAGTTTTTATGTTTTTCACCATTTTAAATCATATTAAAATTGCCATATGATTCTTTCACCCCACTTTGAGAAATGAATTTAAGCCGATTCCAAAAATGGCCCTAAAAGATAGGTTAGTATCTAAACATTACGTGTGTTTTTAACCTATCATGCCTCACTTCTTTTATTTTAACATAAAGTTAAGAAATTATATCAAAGCCATTACATCTGAAAAATAAAATAGACTTTTGAATATAGCAATAGCCTATGTCTTTAGTAAGTAGGCCTAAATATTGAACCAGGGTTCATACGATTCTTGAAAGACCTGGAATTTAATATGTCTCTGTTCAAGGCCTGGAAAAAGTCCTTTAATTACTCTGGGCCTTGAAAAATCCTGGAATTTCCATGTTTAAACATTTATTTTCAAAATGGTTGTGAATAATGGCTGTAAATACCACGATTTAAGATACATTAGGGCATGAAATATCTAGCTTTAAGATAGTCGTGCCCATGGATTGGGATGTCTATAGGGGTAAGGGAATACAGTGTTAACTTCTCTTATGAATGCATTAGCGCTTCTGTAGATGAAACACAATGTTGTTTTCTTTAATTTCCAATATTTAAAAATCCTAATAGGTTGCTCTAAAACCATCATTTGTAATAATTCTTTTAAGAATTTTGACTACCTATTAACACTATAAGCACTTATTATTACAGTTCTGCACTAAAATGCCCGTTGATAGCTATTAGTTCATCTCTCATCCACCTTAACGCTTAAATTCATGTTCAAGCCATACTAAAATATATACTGAATCTAGAATGAATACACTAACCATTAAACCATCGAGAGGGAAGTGACAATAAAGTTAGATTACTATTTTTATAGTTTTATTTGTTTATTAAATTTAAAGAAAAGTTATTGTTTTCCAGCTATTTAAAATTTGGTACGGTTTATAATTTATTTTTATATTATATTGTTTAGCTTTTGGCGGTACAAGAAATAGCAGTTTTAATCCTTAAAAAGTCCTTGAAAGGTCCATAAATTTACGCTTCATATTTTTATAAGAACCCTGTTGAACACACTACCAGTTTGGAACAATTTTACTATATCGAGCTTACTGATTGTTTAATACTGTACCATGTGTACTTCATGATAAATAGGAAACATATCTATTTAACATAATTTATATTATATATTCAATAGTCTTGCATTCCATTTGGCTCAGTTGTACCTATCATTAATGCAGCAAGATTTTTGGTAGCTAAAGGAATTGAGGTTAGCATGTACTAGATCAAGGAAGCCCAAGATAGCAAATTTGATAGAATCTTCAATCCATCTGTATTGCAGGCTTTAGGCTAAAGTATGATTTACGACTTACTTACAAGGTAATACATTTGGTACATAGATATTTTGTCAAACTTTTAATTCTTAAACTCATGTCATTTTTGTTTACCGATATCCAATTCCTGTTTATTTAAGAGAAATTTATTAGGAGTATGTTAGCTGTCATGAGGAGAAACAGTAAAAGGAATTAAATTATCCTGGAAAGAGTGCGGGTATCTATATGAGATAGTAGAGAAAGCAAGAATGAGATAGTATAGGCATGTCTATATGAGATAGTAGAGAAAGCAAGAATGAGATAGTATAGGCATGTAATGAGGATGGAAAAGAATACTATGCTAAAAGGAAATAATGGAAGTGAAGTAGCCTATGTAGGAAGAAGACTGCAAGAGAGGCTAAGAAAGAGATGGGAGAAGCAGATAACAAAAAATGTGAAAGTGAGAGGAGAGAAATGGAAGCAATTACAGGGGGAAGAATGATTAAAAAATAGAGGAATATGGAGTCATTTTACTAAATTGACCTAGTCACAGGCTGGAAGCAGTTGATGGTGGTGGTGATGATGATGATGATGATGATTTGAGGAATATTTACTTTCTGAACTGACTGGTTGTATCGGCACACAGCATAGAAACTAACTTAAATCTAGAACAGACACAACATCCATCATCAGAGCCGTCAATTCATCACTGAGAAAGGGGAAACGCCAATTTCTGCAATGAACAAAGTTTCAACCAAATGTGTGGTGGTTGTGTAAAAAAAACCCATATAGATGCTTCATACCTGTAAGGTGTTAAATTCATGATCCATAAAGAGATTGACCCTTCACTAACAGAGTTCTAAGTCCACAGAAATGATCTTAGACTATCTTATTGAAATGGTTGGACTTAACAATTTACTAGTTCTCTTGGTAGTAAAAAATGTATACTATAATAACACTAAGAACATAAGACTATTAAACAATTTCTTACGCTGTCTAATATTTCAGCCTATGTTTAAGTCCATAGTCATGAATGCGATTTTAAACCTGTCATCACTTGGATAGCACAAACAGATTCTTTTAAAGAATATTATATTTAGATGTGGCTATAACCATTCTTTACAACAATAATATCATGGCTATTTCAGCCAACAAACAAAGATATTAAGAAATATATATTTTGCTCAAATAATATGTTTGAAAACAAGCGGCTTAGAAATCTATTTGATTTAAAAAGGGATGAGGAGACACTGGGAAGTGAAGGAGGGTATACTTCATTCACGGTAGGAGTTTACCTCTGAAAGGTCTTTTTTCCTACCAATATCCTACTATATAATAGATTTCTGGTAGGGAAAAAGGCCTTTCAGAGGTAAACTCCTACCGTGAACGAACTTTACATAATGAGTTACATACTATTTATTTACTTATCACAAGATTTTTAGGATAATAAACCCTCGTAGATTACGAGGGGAATGACATGAAGCGCAAATGGGAAAATATAGAATCACGAGCAGGGTATATTAACTGGCCAACCCAATGGGAAGAGACCATTGGGAAGACCTAGACGTAGTTGGGAGGATAACATTAGAATGGACCTGAACGAGATAGGGTGTAATGAGGTGAACTGGATTGAACTAGCTCAAGATAGGTTTTTTTTTTAGGTGGGGGCAATGAACTTTTCAAGTTCCTAATGCCAAAGAGTAACTGTAAGTAAGTTCTAAAATATGAAAACTTAGAACCCCTTTGTTAATAAACTTACATTCAGTCGAACAACAATTTTCTTTTAATATTGAAATCAACTATATTAATAATAAAACTAAGCTGATTTACATATTGTTAACCTAAACTAAGTATATGTATGCCTTTTATTTTTCAGGTAGGCCTAGTTCACCATGCGCTGGAAGAAGCAGTTTTATGAAATTCTTATGAGATGTCATAAACCTGTCCTCACGCCTCAAAGCCTTCGACAGTACAGTGCTCAAACAATATCACCAACTTCCTGCTATCCTTTTGCAGCCGTGAATTTTCACCAAACAAACTTAATATTTAAACCATGTTATTTTACAAAACATACTCTGTTAACTATATTCCCTGTTGGAGGGATAACATCAAGAGGTTACGCAAAAAATAAAGATAGAAAGAAAGGGGATAAAGGTATTTTCTTAATATAGTTATAAAACACAATATTGAAACATATTTGAATTTTTTTTAAACTGAGTTGAACTCATTTTTTTTAATTACAAAACAAAATCTTTATTTTATCAATTAATTCAAAATATTGAATTTAAACTCAAATCTTACAATTCATGCCAAACATAAATGTAAACTTAACTATGTTAGAACCCACTTCAGTGGCATAATGTTCTAAGGTGTTATTCTTGTTTTATAATGGCCTGCCGATGACAAGGAGATCGGGGTTTGAATCTCTGAGGGCCGTTTTTTCCTAAATTATTTTCCACTCTTCTTCCACACAAATGCGGGTAGATTACCTCTAAAATGTTTCCTTACTCATCCCAACCTCATTAAATTAGTATAATTATCATATGCATGCATAACCTGAACAAGTATTAAGAGACTGATAAAAAAAACTATGTTACCTAGACCTACCTGTAGTATTTAAGTTGCTACAGAAAATAGAAACTTAGAAATTTAATATTAAACATTATTTTGCTGTAATGCATTCATTATAATACATTTGTACAATCATTTAAATGATACATTAACTGTCTGGATTTTATAATAGCTTAAGAAATAGTTTCCAAATTTAATTTTTTTTAAATCTAATAATAATATATATATTTATTTTTATTTTTTATTTAGCACTGTCTCTTACTACTTGTACACATTATTGACAAAATTTCAAAATTAAGAATAAGTACTTTTAATTATGTGAAATATTTTTAAATACAATAGAATAATCATAAAATAATTTATTAGATATAAAAAAAGAACAAGTATTTTCTCATTTCCAAGTAATTACGATGCCTTTATTAAAAAGTATTAATGTATGCATTATATTACACATTATTGACAACATTCCAAAATGAAGAATAAGTATTTTTAATTATGTTTAAAATATTGTTTTGGATAAGATTAAAATAAATGATTAAAAGTAATGAAATAATATGAAAAAACTCAAATTTAGATTATTTTTAATGTAAAATATAACATCTTATCATAACACTTTATCATCTATAACAAAAGAGCGATCTTTTACTAGTGTTGGCAACCCAAAACCTAAACATATGATTTTGCAACTGTCATTTAGGTAACAGACACTAGTAACTCTGTACATTATCGCAAAGTAATTGATAGTGAAGGAAGTAAACCTGAAAAGATAGTTAGGTGAGGGTTGGATGGAAAAAAAAAACTTCACTGGTACATGAACACATCTTTCTTTGCATTTTAACTTTATATGAAAAAGGAATATTTCTGAAAATTCAAAACAATGTGTAAATATGGAAGTGTGAAGTGTAAACAATTAAGAAGAAATGAAGAGAGTAGTGTGGTTTTTTCTGTATATGCCTATCATAACTATTCTTTCATGTTGACTTCTTTAACCATCAATTATTTTATATTAATTTACAGTGTTACTACACAGTTTTATTATAAATTTCCAAGCCATTTGGCAATAATTTGTTTGATTTGCATTGGGAAAGAAAAATGACATATCTCTTCTTCATTTTGACTGTAGTGTGTGTGTAATTTTTTTTTTTTCCATAGGTACCAAGAAGAAAGTTGAAATTAATGAGCAACAGCTTTCAGAAGTGATAAAAGTTGATACTTTAAAAGGTCAAATGCAACGAGCAGTGGATCATATGAAAGAAGAATATGTAAAGAACCTTTCTCTCAGATCGACAACGGGTATGTTAACCACAAAATATGTGAGCCCATTAAGTCAAAAAGTGTCTCAATATATTGGTAGTGATTTAGTGTTTTTGCAGTGTTAATGACAACACTTTTTTTTTTGCTTAAATAAATAAAATATTGCTCGAGTAGAAACAGAGTTTAATTTTCTTCATGTGGTGATATCAACAGTTGTTGAATATTCATTACGAGCCTGGCGGCATAAGATGATACACTTTTTAAATCAAGAAAAAAAGTTGTTAATCAAATAGTGAAAGCTTTTATATTTGTTTTAGTGAGAATTTACTCGCATCTAGATATCATATTCTGAAAATTGAAAAATGACACCTGGATACGGGTCATTAAATTCCAGGACACCCTTGATAGATAGTCAAGAAATCTTTGGGTCACCATGTGAAGAAAATTAAAGTGTATGTTTGTACAGGAGCAATATTTTATTTATTTTGGCCAAAAAAAATTGTTTGCCATAAAAATTGCAAAAACACTGGTCTCTTCTCGCGTCCTCTTATATCCCACTTAATGACAAACATAGATACAACTTTCATTACACTCAGTGTATTAAGAATTAATTCTTACATATTCGTTTTGGCTATTTTAGGATGTGTATTTTTTAAAAGACATTAAGGGGCTATTTGTTTAACACCTGAAGAGCATATGACCTGAACATGTAAGACGCAGTGCTAAAAAAACAAACAAAAAAAGTACAACAACAAACACCTTGAGCTATAAAGTACTTGAGTGAACTTTCAATGGCCAGCACGCCAAGTCAATTTTAGTATCTGGGATTTTTCAAAAAAAAAAAATAGATAAAATCAATTGTTACAAAATGACATGGTTGAAAATTATAATTGGACCAAGCACATAAACATTGTACTCTTTTTATGCAACAATTTCAGAGGCATATAAATTATAGGAAAAGCGCTAGTTTGTTATTCATATTAATAAAATGAAAAGTTTGTTTGTCATGATCATTGCAAGATATTTACCTCACACATAGGGCTTACATTTTAAAACATGTGCATCTCAAATCCGGAATTTTAAATGTTTTATTATATTTTACTAGATTTAATAAAATCTGTGTCTGTTTGACGCAAAGAAAAGTGTTGCCCAGGGTAGCCCATAATTAATTGTACGGTAATGCTGGTTACTTTTGCTTATATAAATATATTATAAGTTATAACTGAGCCATGGCTGTGGAGTCTGAATCAAAAGCAATTTTTGGTGGAGTTGGAGTCGGCAAAAATGTTCCTACTCAAGACTCTGACTTCAAAATAAAAACTTATATTTTCCATAATATATCGTTCTAATGTTATATCATTCTTAACTCTATACATTTTTGTGTAATTTAGATTGACAAATTTATTCAAACATAAATTCTCAATGCCAAATAAGTTTTCTATTAAGTAATCTATATTGAAGCGTTTTACTGCAGTAAATTTGTAATTACTAATTAATACACATTAGCCATTTCTAAAGGAGTTAAGAAGGAGCTTTACAATTGAAGGGGCATCCCGCAACCCGCATTTCACCCATTTACCCAAAGGTTATTCTTATTCTGATGATA
>CABEEJ010001089.1:150873-173791 GCA_901482245.1 Timema douglasi | reverse complement strand
GCCCCCCCCCCCCCACACTATTTTCACATCCCCACGCTTTTCCATTTCCTCTTCAGACAATCCGACAGTCTCCCTTGATAGTTTTATCAAAAGGTCCTAATACAATTCCTTTTCTCCCCCATCATATCTTTTGTTTGTTTTATTAGCAAGAGTAGCCACCAGACTTCCTTTGGAACCTTCTAGTGCAGCTCTTTCCACGTTCTGCCTTCACATTTGTATGTGTTTATTTATTTTTTATTGGGAGTTTATTTTGTGTGTTACATTTGTGTGTCGCATTTAAAATTCATCAATTATTTTAACACTTATGTTCTTAATAAATAAATCTCTAATGATGTTATATTTATTTAATATAAAGTAAACTAATATTTTATTTTTGTCTATCACAAAAGTCGAGCCAAATTATCAAAATAATTGTTTGTTGTACATTTGTCTTAGTTAGTGAACACAATACCATACTTATTCCCTAACACACAGGTTTAAAAATAAAATATGACATCAATAATTGAAATTAAATATTTGGACAAATTTATACTTTAATATAAACGTAGTAAAACTAAAAATTGTCTTCAAAGTGTGTAAAATACATTCAAAATTAATGTTAATATCGTACCCATAATTCACTAAAATACAACTATAAAATAAAATATATTCTGAGTTTTAAAACACAAAAACTGACTTAGTAGCTTAATGGACTCTCATATATACCTTAGGCCCTTCCAAGGATGATACAAATATCTTGTTTAGGCCCCTTTATCTATCTGCACATTTTGGCCCAATTGGCATTCACACTATAAAATCCATGCTAGATTCATGGCAACGTCTAAAATAGCACAATTTGTGAAGCAGTGATTTAATATTTCACACATATGAATAATAATAATAATTACTATTATTATTATTAGCACCACGCCTTACTACCCATTCGGGATATACGCACGAATAATAATAATGGTAGGAAAACTCAGTGTTTCTTATAGAATCAAGTTACTTGGTGATATTTTCACTATCTAGATGGTTCAGAAAATATATGTAAAATTCCTCTATTGAAGAAAAGAGGATAGTGTTCTACTTGAAAGAATGGTTGTGACTTGTGATTAATATATATTTTATTTGTTGGTGTAATAAATGCAATATTATTCCTATAAGTCAGACCCATATGACCCACACTGACGGACATGTGTACCAAAGTGTCAGTACCATCTAGTATGGTTTGATGGTGATCGAGAGGTCAGGCTTCAAATACTCATCGAGTGTGTTGATTTTTCATAAATAGTTTATTATTCTTCTTCAAATAAATATGGGTACGTATCCTCTAGCTTATGCCTTCCCATTTTATTCATTTTAGTGCAATTTTGTGGTTATTCAGGATGGGTAGTAAGACGTGTAACAAAGTCTTATAGCCTCATGAGAGGGTTGATGGAGGAAGAAGTTGGGGATTAACTGCAAGGTAACGAAGCTCTGTTTTATTTCTCCACGCCGACAATCGACTCATATCTCCCCCTTAACCCCGTACCCCAATATCATCGACTCTTCATCGTCATACCCATAGCTGCTAACCAAAGATTATTCCAGCAAGGGATTTAAACCCTCTTCAAACCCTCTAGAAACCCTGACAAACGCTCTATCATCTAATGAGTAGCTCTGATACCGAATCTTAACGCTAACTAGTCCCAACTAGAGCTAAATATGATGACACGTGTTACAAAATATAACTGATAAGAATATTACAACCATATTTTTTTTTTCTCGTTATATTTGGGAACAACCACTTTAAAATAACTGATGGTAGCCAGAGAAGATAGTTATCATTTAAATGGAACATAAACACCTTAAATTTATCTTTTTATATTCGTGTTATAGACTGTGTGAGTAAATTAAACTTTTTACATTAAAAGTATATATATATATATATATATATATATATNTATATATATATATATATATATATATATATATATATATGAATTATAGCTAATTATTATCAGTAGACGGTTTTTTGTTCCGTATTATCCTATTTGATTTGCTATACAAATAAAATGGAGCATTGTGTTTAACATCATTTAATAACTGATTATCTCCGTTCCAAGTAGACTGTTGAGTTTATACTTCACAACAGTATATCATTTATTACATCATTGGTAGACACATAATAATGGAGTGAAATAAATAACACATAATAATTACTAACTAGGTATTTCTTGTGAGAAATTGTGTGTTTATAAAGTCTGGTCTAAATCCTTTAAATAAACACAACGAGGCAGAAAAGGGGATCAATTTAGTTGTTCTAATATATTTAAAAATCATAAAATAGCTAAGAACAATAAAATCATAAATATTCAGTTGATTACAAAATTCTAAGTTATTTGGATTTTCATACAAATGTAATAGGATTATTGATTTTGAATGAATTTATATTAATTTGTTTGTGCACTACGTGCTATTAGCAGCTTGAGATATCCACATATGTACAGGACATTATAGGGGTAGGTACGAGTAGCGTAACATTGCGAGGTAATGCACTCACATTTGTGGTAAGGAAGAGTGGAACATTATTTAGGGGGAAACACCCTAAGTTGACCTGACCGGGATTCGATCCCCACTTCCTCAACATAGAACTGACATATTTATCTGCCTGACCATCTGTGTGGTCTATAATCAAGTTAAACATGTTGATATTTTCCCATTTACCAATAGTATTAATATTACTAATACCTGTTAACTGAGTATTTATATTAAAATATAGAGAACTCGTGTAAAATTAAACTAATGGAAAACTTTTAATATGATTTGTTTACAACAAAGTCTGACTAAAATCAACTATTTCTTGAATACATCTTTATAATCGCCATCGATGCATATTGAGGTATATTTAGGGATGATCTTATCCAGATTGAACGGACTGTACATGACGTGTGGCAAACAAAGAAAGGGTGAAGGGGGTGGTTTCAGAAAATGGAAAAGGGTTGGAAGAAAAGGCCTGGTTGTTGACTAGAAGGGGGTTAGGTGAGATTTAGACGGAAATGAGTTTTCTGCACGCGTCTCTCTGTATGTCACTGTATTATGGGGTAGATTTGAATGTCTATCTCTACATGTATGTGTGTGTATGTCAATGCAAGTTTGTATGAAAACGTAACAATTGTCTTCCTTTTCAAATCTCCCTAAAGGCGTTCTGACAAACTTAAGAGGGGAAAAAACAATGAAGGGTACAAATGAGTTCCCGTGCTGATTTTCTTAGTGATTATTTTTAAAACATTTGAGATTAATTAGATTTTAAATTAAAAAATATACTAGTAATTTCTTTCCTGGTATTCAATTTGAACTAATAGCATTTTGGATCGGTTTTAAAATATTTATTTTCCAATATCTTTCTAAAACAAACTGTGAAATGGTTCCTAATATTCATCCTCACCATTCATTTTAAATTACATTACATTTTATTTTCCTTTTTCATACATAACATCAATAATATATTTAAAACAGTATCTTTATATGGATAGAAATTTGTAAATCTGTTGGTATGCACACGATAGAAATAAAAAGATGAAATGTAATTTTGCTATATTATTATAGCGCCATTTACTTGTGTTTAGACAGTTTTATTTTTTGAAATTTAGTTTTTATTTTATACTCTCCACGGGTGGGTAGCATTTAAACATTAATTTGTAAAATAACAAAACTCAAACTTAAAAAAAAAATTGAAGCCAGTCGCAATACCGATTAAATAAATAAAAATGTCAACAGAATTGCATACCATTTGCGCCTCCCCCCCATCACAATTGTTTCCTGGGCATTCCTTCCCCCCCTTCCCCCAACAAGACCACGTTGGACCCGATGTTTTTATGACTAGGTGTAGAGGGAAAAGTAATTTAGTGCAATGTGTTTGTGCCCACACAGAGTGAGTGCAGTTTCACGCCCCTAGGACGCACACGTCCGTCCATGGCTGGGGTGTAAGGGGGTGGGTGAGGGAGTAGACAGACCCATCAGTNGGGATTGGTGGACAAATACCGTGTTGGTCTCTTGCGGCCAGAAGGGGTGCGTGTAGGGTTGGAACGGAGGTTGACAGAATGAGAGAAGCTATCAACACTCCCCTTTTACAACACTTTCTATCATCCCCTTCTATGTATTTTGCTGTTGAGAAAAGAAATTAAAATACGGGGAAGAATTTACGTGTGAACCCTTGGCCTTGTTGAAAAATAATAAATCCTTAATTTGAAATAAAATAGCCCAAGTAAACCATTTCACTTGTACAGGAGATGATGGGATGAAGGTAAGGGAAAAAAATAATGAGATCTGACATAAACCACTAAGCAAATAAATAAACCATCCAATGCTATTTTATGTTTTTGGATTAAATATGAACCGTTCCTTTCTTTTTTATTGCATGGTAGCTCACTACTTGTCAGGGCTATCCAAATTTATTCGCGCCAATGTTCCAAGGATGGGGTAGGTAGAATTTAGTGGAATTGTAGTGTAAATGTTGGGAAAAGTTAGAGCGAAGAGCCCCTTTTTATATCAGCCCCAATAAATCTGACTGAGATTCAAACACTGACCTATCCATCGCCTGCAAATCAGACTAGCCAAGATTGATGTTAAGTCTATGTTCCCATCGATGCAGTTATTAATTGTTCCCATTACATAATTATTATAAATATATAATTTTGTGAGGGCATACCTTAAAAAAGTACTGTCTCTCTAACATACACTCGGTTGGTATTTTATTTTTAAATTTAAGTTTTATAATTTCTAAATAATTAATTTTAATATACTGTCAAGCTGATGGAACACTTTCTCACGTTATACATATGATATGAATGATTAATATACATCTCATTTCTCACACCTTGACATAATCCAAGCTGTTCGAATATTACATTAACGTGGATGTAATAATGGAAATGGAAGGTTAAAATTGAAGAGTAACTTAACTTATGCAAAGGGGAATTTTTAAAACAATTTAGGGAAAATGCATATTATTATATCAAACCTGGTCTCGAAACCCGATCTATCTATCACAAGAAGCCAGACAATATGAGGCCACCTGCCATATGTGTACATACTCGTATTTTTAAAGGGATCTACCAATTTTACATCAACCTGTTTGTAAATGGTTTCATACAAAATCTCTTATTTGTATTAATAGACGTACTTTTATAATTTTAAGAATTTTGCACAATTTTTTTAATTTTAGGATATGCGTTTTTTTTAAACATCCACCAATAATAATTCAGACAAAGACAAAAGTCTAGTATTTTCTGATTTCTCTCTGACAGAGATGATTGGGGTAGAATAATGGTTAGTTGTATTGAGTAAATTAAGGTGCTAAATATATTATTATTATTATTATTATTATTATTATCACCGCGTCTTACTACCCGTTCGGGTTTATACGTACTTACGCTAATGTGTAATGGTAGGGTGATTGTGAGATGAAATGGAGGACCTACAGTTTAACGTGGAATCCGAACCACGGAAGGTGCTAAATCGTTTTACCTCTCCCCTACACGTGATAGCTCTTAAAATATACTCTCTTCCACAACATTACGCCATAATCATTAGTTAAACTTTGATAGGGCACATGGAGAACAAGACGTGGAGCACAAAATGATGAATTCAATTTTCCTAGTAAGGAACTATTAGAAAATGCAAACATAAATATTTGTGGTAAACAGTGATTATTTTTGGATATATTTCTAGTATTATTTTATAGGTATTGATAGTATCTATCAAAAGTGACAGCTATAGAACATATGATTTGATGTATGAACAAATGAAAGTAAATTCCCTGAAAAGTGAATTTTACGAGTATGGTGTATGAATTTATATATTGTACGGGACTATGATAGACGTACGTTTTGGAATGTGTAAGCTAGTTCTACATATCTTACTTAAAATCCTTACTCATGCTTAGATATAACAGGACATTTTATAAATTTCCTGAAGTGTTCAAATAAGCAAAAATTTGAGATTTGATGGATATAGTAATATATATTTAATATTTAGCACCGCGTCTTACTACCCGTTAGGGTTATACGCTTTAAGTACTAATTACGCTAGTGGTTTAGGAAATGGGATGGTTGAATTAGAGGAAGTGAACGCGCATTTGCGTGGAGGGAGAGTGGTAAAACCATTTAGGAAAAACCACCCCCAGTTCACCCGACCGAGATTCGAACCTCGATCTCCCCATCCTCAGCAGTCAAGCTCAACACAATAGGCGTGTTAGCCAACTACGCCACTGAGGCGGGTGATATAGTAATAGTTTCATCAAATTTAGTAAGGGTCTTTACAAATAGAACGCATTTTCTCACCCACTTTTGTGTGTACGTTGAGTATGTCGTCAAGCTCTTCTGACATGGTTGGCAAGTAGTGAGTAAGTCAGAGTTTGAATCCCTTCTTATGTAATAAAAGGATTTTTTTTGTTCCAAATGGTTTCCAAATCTACCTTCATGAAAATGCGGCCACGTTCCTATTAATTCCATCTTTCTCATCCATACCCCATTAGTGTAATTAAATGTTGACGTGTGAGGAAACGTGGTGGGGAAATAAAACACTTTGTGTCAGTATCATTTGTGTGTTCTCGACGAAAACCTGAGCAGTCACGCGATTATTGCCGATATTTACCGACCTCTCACGAAGCGAACTGACTTGAATATGTGGCTCTTGAGTGGTCTGTATACAGTCCTAAGTTTATAAGTGGACCATGTGATAAAGGAGAAAAAGGGCTTTTGTAACTAAAACACTTCAAATAAAGTTTCAAACTGAATGGAGATATTGTCACACTACTGTATTTCTTATCAAAATGGAATTTCTAAAATTACAAACAAGAAAATAATCCATAATTACTTGTTGTAGAATGTTTTATTTTGATCTTACTAAAATATTACTTTATTTGTCTGAGTAAGGATAAATCTACATTTTTTCTATCATTAACCTTGAATCTCAAATATGGAACACATCCCTTGTTTTATTATTATGTTTTTAGCATCGTCTCTTACTACCCATTCGGGTCATGTGCCTATGTATTGTGTTAGAGATTATGGAGGTTTAATTGGGAGGAAGTGAACCCACAATTGCATGGAAGGAGAGTATAAAACCATTTAGGAAAAATACCCCTCAATGCACCCAACCACGGCGTACTTCGATCTTCTCGTCTTCGGCAGTCCAGTCTATTGCGAGGGTAGGGCCTTAGATCATGCTGCCACCGATGTGAGTAAATACTTTTCTTAAAAGTCTTTGAAAATAAGCTAATTCTCTATTTTGATTCTTTTTTTTTTAGTTGTAGAACTTAAAAATTAGGATTTTAAATTTTATAGTAATATGTTGATAGACCACTTACCAAAACTCAACTTTGCTGTGAACGATAATTTAACTTTCTCGTTCCCTTTGTATACGGTATATTTATTTTGCTGTATATATTGATTAAATTTTCGAAGTAACATTTTATAGGCATTGATACGATCCATAAAAAGTGACACTTAACTAGACGTATGGACACATAAAAGTATATATTTAATAACGCTTACAAGTGTCAATTACAGATCCCTCCCCCAACTGTAAGTACTGACACTCTAATATTCTTAAATAAATGGGATGAAACATATATAACATACGTTCTAAAATAGTCTATTATAGTTTGGAGTCAAATTTCTAAAGATTTATTTCTAATAAACTATTCCTTAGTAAGTTTTGTTTTAATTCATTTTGACAAACATATGAAACATTCTATTGATAGAAATTTTGAACCAAGTTTGTTTAAGCATTTTTAGAAACCATTAAAATTTCGAAAATAAGTCATCAGTAGGCCTACATTACACTTAAACTATTTTTTTTTAGAAAAACATACATAACTTATAATTTATAGCTTAAAACAGTTAACAGATATCCATTTTTAAACCAAGTAAGTTGAAAAATTTTCCAAAGATGTAAAATATTCAAAAATCAGCTGCCAGATAGTCACTCTTAAATTTATGTTTCTCTGAAAAGCAAGCATATTGTGTTATTTATCACGTAATTGATTCTCTAAATATCCATTTTGAGTAAGATATTAAATGTAATTTTTAAAATGATTCATAAGCTAGTCATGAGTAAACTAACCTTAATTTTAGTTTTAAACTCAAAATCATAACTATTTGACTTCAATCTCTGACCATGCATCATACACATATCAGGTTTAAATTAAATAATTTCAGTTATCACCACGAGTACAAACAAATATACAAAGGGTCAGACATTATCTTAAGACAAAACTTTTCGAGTTCGGGTACACGTAAGCGTATGTATCAATCATTATTTAAATATTAAAAAAGAAAAAATCACAGCTACGGTATGAGAGGGTAAGAAATGACATTTTCGTTTCTTGGGTAGTTTTTGCACCGTGTCTCGGAATGCATTCTCCAAGGCAGACGCACTGCAAACAAGAGGTACTCACATCGCAAACACTTGAGTATGTTACACAACCATTCATGCGAATGGTCCTTCACGCTTTGTTTGTTGGTAGCCTGTAGTTTCTTTATTATATTCTTTTGTTTTCTTACACAAATAATGACCTGTTAGTTATGATGAGCTGTCAGTGGGTTTTATCCCTACATACTGTAAATATGTGTTATTTTATATTCGTGTGTGTGTTGGGTATTTTTCAAAGTAGAACCACTTCACAAAATAAACGATTTTTTATGTTGAACAAAAGTGTCACGCCAGTGTCTGAGTAGTTTAGGGCGTTAAACTTACAATGCACTTGGTAATTATTAACATAATGGTTGGTTTTGAAATCCCAACCAAGTGAGCTGGGGATAGTTCTCAAAACTAAATTATTCAAATTGGCTTTCACCATTCTTTCTCCACGCTAATGTGAGTACATTTTCTCAATGCTACCCTTATCATCCATACCAATTTTACTAAGACGATAATCCATCACCCGCAACAAAGGATATGTGAAATATTTACTATTCTATTTTGCAGATTACGTGAAAGTTATTGTTTCAAATACCAGCTGAATATGCTTAGGATGTGTTTTATTTCTAAATTGTTAACTCCACTTTTACAATAAGAAAGTTACATTACAATTCTTCTAAAATGTACATTATTTCTCCCAAACACATTAATATTGCTAAAATCCGTTTTGGTGGCCGCATAGCCTAAGGTATAAGTCTCGCAATAGACTGGAGGGCCGATGACAGAAAGAGTGAAGCGTTAATCACCATCTGCTGTACTGAGGGCGGTTTTTCATAAATAGTATTCCGCTATTCCTCTATGCAAATGCAGGTACACTTCCTTTAATTCAACCTTCCTCTTCCCTAACTCATTAATGTAATTAGTACATATGCGTATATCCTGTTTGGGTACTAGGTGAGATGGGGTCATTATATATAATAAATATTACACATATATTATAATTATAATTATATAAAATATATTATAATATATACTATATTATAATATATTATATAATATCATATATATGTAATAATATAATATATATAATCACCCCGTCTTACCTACCAACTTAGCATGTTTAAATGTAAGAGAAAATTTTAAAATTTTTTTAAGTTTTCAATAAGCAAAAATGTATATAAAATAAATTATGTATAATATTTATATTGTATAATACAATGCTATAATATAATATAATAATATAATATATACAATAATGATATAATATAACATATTATATAATTATATATTATATAATGAAATCCCATATTATATTATATGATATGTTATATAATTATATACTATATTATATTATACAATATAATTATATATTCTATGATATATTATATCATATATAATATTTATTTATATGATACATATAATTAAAAGCTGAAAGCCCAGACATAGTAAAATGTGATTCTAAAAAAATCACATTCGGTATTTCTTGGTGTATATCAGCCTATAATTAGTCATTGAAGATTTATTCATAGATATATTTAATCATAAGAAAGAATACATCCCATTACAAAATCAAAATAATTCATGTACTATAAACTGGACAGGGGATATTTTGTTGAAGTTTTGATATGTTTTTAAAATAAATCTTATGTTGAATTAAATTTTCATATCTGACATCTAGAAAAGGTATTCTTCATACGGTAAGTAATGCTATCTGCCTGTAGACAGTTTGATTAGTATTATCAGTACCTATTTAATGGCAATAATAAAATATTAAATATTATTAATTTCGGGTGCCAAACCATATGTTTATATTTTATTTAAGAAAAAACTACCTTTGAAAATGAGACTATAGTTGGTTGGTAGTTGACTTTCTCTGCTTACTAAACTCCCCTGTTTACAGTAAGAAACCATCTATCTTAAGGGAGAAAGGGGGTAGAGTACTAAACTTCCAAACCTAGAGTATCAAGACTTCCGCTGACATTTGTAATCTGAGGATTACATAATCACAGCCGAGTTTACATTGACAATAACAGTAGCGGCTTGATGCTATGGAAATACCTATTTCCTTCATATTCCAGAGATTTAAAAGAGATTTAAATGGTCAACCTGCCAAGTAAAAAAGCAAATAGTTATATTGGGGATGGCTATATCCGTTTACACAAGATATGGTTTGTTCAATGGTCTTTGACTCGTGGGAGTAGTATTTATATCGATTGATGCACCACAGAAAAAAATATTTTCATTATTATGTTTTTTTCTTCGATACAGTGCAGTTCGCTTATATTCACAATTATTCTTTTATTCTTTGATAACTAGTACTTGAACATGCCTGAAATATATCAAGGTAGTATACACCATGTACGGAAATTAATTCTATGTTTTAATAGTTATGAGTGAGGGGTATATATTAAATAAACAGATATTCATCGGATTAGAATAGCTAGGGGCAGTAAATGCTTTGTTTACAAGGATTTAGTACTTTAGAGTTATGAATATTAATGTTTTAAATAAATTAGTCATTTACGAGCGTAAAAAATGCTTCTTTTTTCATAATTTGATACAAACATCATAAGTAAACACAAGCATGTTTGATGCTAGATGTGATAAATACTATAGGAACACATTAAAATATTACCTTCTTCGGTAGCCAATTGGTCTAAGGAGCTACTTCCAATGATGGGGATACTGAGGTTTGAATCTCGGTTGGGTGTACTGAGTGATTTTTCAAAATGATTTTCCACTCTCTCTTCGCGCAAATGCGGGTACACTTTCTATAAATAAACCACAAGCTTAGTTAGTAGACCCGAAGAAGTAGTAAGACGTGTGATAATAAAATATACGAACTGTAGATGATATAACTGTGGGTGGAGTACATTATTACCCTAACACCTTCATTTACGAGGGAAAAATTTTATTAAGATAAACGATAATTTGTAAATTTAATTTTCATAAAGAATTTACTAAATAATATATCTACCAGCCGCAACGCAGCATACAGCTACAATTCCTCTAACTTCTAATTCACTAATCCCTACTATACTTATATAATAATTACACATAGTTATTATCTGGATATCTCAGGAGAGTATTAAGGTGTGGATGAAATTGACTAGAGTCCATTCGACATGTCATTCATTAGTGGTAGCTTTAAGCTAACAGAAGGTTTAAACATGTTTAAGAGAAAAAAATGATTAAAATCAAATGTTTTGTTGTGAAAATGTTCATTGACAAAAGTGACGACACAATATATGTTCTTGCATATCATACGGTTTGGCTATTGGATATAAGATAGTAGATCTGGTAATTTTGGTTAGCTGTCACCTAAACTCCCACCAAAGATAGGATATGTGAGAAGATTCTGTTCTATATTTAAGTTAGTTTAAAAGTCGTGTGTTGATCTAATAATTTGGCTCGGCTATTACACAAAAACGCGCTCCTCAGGACCAATTGACTGGTAAGTTAGATACAATAATACGCTAAAATAAGGATTCTCATCGAAGCGCAATTTTCTACAGTCTTCATTTTTCAACAGTGAAATTAAGAACAATTTAATGGATTTTTTAAATGTGAAATATTTATTTTTAAATCTTCTTGTACATTTTAATACGTAAGAACGGTTTCACCGTTCTAAATTCCAATGTTTTATAAATATGAGTATATAAAACCGCATCAGGATGTGTGCCTAGTTCGAGATGTATTAACTAATTATTAGAGTTATATGCTATTCTAGGTATGATATGAGGTTCTATGCATCCCTATTAATATTAGTTACAATACAAACATGGAGTTTAATTTTCTTCACATGGTGACTTCAACCTTTCTTGAATATCATTTCGCTAGGATCATTACAAATATTCAACAACAGTTGAAGAAAATTAAACTCCATGTAATTATTGGAGACATATTTTATTCAATTTGGCCGAAAAAGTTATTTTCTATAAAAACTACCAACCTTATCATTTTCTTTCTTTCCCAACGCCCCCACTTCAAGTGCGAATTACCTTATGTGGCTGAAAACCCCAATAAAGGAGAGTTTTTCGATGAAACAGTGCAGTACATCCGATGTTGCTCCTGTTTCCGTACGGTTCAGTATTCATCAGGACCAGCCCAGTTAGAGGCACACCCCACTAATTAGTTTCACATTCATGTGCGGCTATTCTCTATTGCTCGAAATAGAGATCTAGGTCAGCGGAACTTTCCAACTCATAAATCTGACAGGAGCAACGACTGAATATTAGCAAAACCTGACGCGTGTTGAAAATGGTGATTTTTTGTTTTTACGGGAGTGAGCTTCTGACTCATCACTCATCGCTGTTTGCTTCGCTTCGTGAATATGCTAATTATTTATTTTATAAATTGAGCTATTTTACTTGCATTTTCTAAACCAATAATATCAACCACAACCTACAAACTAATACAACTTTCCAACATATAAAGGACTCAGTATGCTGGCTACCAAATCATAAATTTGAAAAGAGACTCCCCATTTTCACAATGATAACCTATTTTAATTCATTAAATTTTAAGTATTTAAATTGACTTTCTGAACTGACAACCACCCAACGGCTTAAAAAATAACTAAATTCTAGAACAAACATATCGCCCAGTGTCCCGTTCGTTAATTTATCATTGTAATAATGGAAGCCCCAAATTCACTTAATTTTTTTCGACCATGACAGTTAACTAACCCAAAACCTTTATATTAATATCCTTCAGTGCTACAAATTGAGCAAAAGTGTCAAAACAATAAATTATTAATGGTGTTAGCCACACTGATAACTAAGCCTATGACCTTTATATCATTCGAAATACGCGCTAAATTTTGTGGTATGATCATGTGCAGAAGCTTAGTAAATGTTTTGTTTAATAAATACGATTAAGTTATTTTATGTAAAAAATTGGTAGATATGATTAATAAATATAAAATAAAGTTTTAATTTGATAGTTAAAATGTATAAATCTATAGTAAGAAAACTAAACTTTTCCTTCTTTCTTGTGATTGGTTTTATTGGTTGTATATTAAAGATGATCATTTTCTAGATGAAGACTAATAAAATCAAGGAATTAAAGTAGCCTAAATTAGATGATCAATATTAATAGAATAAGAAACAAAAAATAAGACAAGGTTCTTTCATTTGACAAAAAAAGTAATAATAATAATTAATAAACAAACAACTTCATCAATGTAGCTATATTTATGTAATATTACTACATTTTAAATTAATATAGAAATAAATATTTCGTTAAATTACTCTTATAGTTTAAATTTAATAGATATATTCCGAAAAAATACACTTTCACAGCAAAATAAAAGTAAAACTCTTAATCAAACTACAGCCATCCATATTTTAAAATGAATTCAAATTTTGTGTTATTGGGTGTCAATATTATGTGCATCATTGTGTAATTAACTAA
The DNA here is from genome assembly GCA_901482245.1 of Timema douglasi. Lineage (NCBI taxonomy): Eukaryota > Metazoa > Arthropoda > Insecta > Phasmatodea > Timematidae > Timema > Timema douglasi. The sequence goes on along the minus strand of CABEEJ010001089.1, from coordinate 159,988 downwards.
CATGCTAATAAGTTCTCAATCAGTTAAAATTTATCCTTTATCGGTTATCATATTTCTTTTTTTCCCTCACAATATAATCTATTGTGATAATTCATCAATTTTCCATTAAATTTTAGATAATATACTAGATAGGCTATACAACGTTCAAACAATATATTCCTGCCTTAGTTAAAATATATATTTTCTAAAAAATGACTGAGAAAGTTTAACTCATGTCCAATAGATGTTTTGAAAATATCTGTATAGACTTTAGAGTCCTCTGACTGAATTAATTCCACCTTATCTCTAAATACCTATAGCTTGAATCCTACAATAGAAAATAATTACCGAGTTTCATGAATGTCATCGCTAGTATCGTGCCTTAAATAAACAAAATTAATCTGTTTCTTCAAGTATTTCAAAGTTAACAAATAGACAGAAACGACTTTGAATTTTTAAAAAATCCAATTGAAATACAATATTCCTCCACAATTACCAAGTTTCAAGGCCTGCCAACCTATGAAAAGAAGGATTATTCATGTTATTTTTAATGCGGCCACGATGTGATTCTGTAGAATTAAGCAAGTGGAGGATAAAGGAGAAGGTAGATAAACAAACAAGTGGATAAGCACAGTAGAAATGGTATGGAGGGGGCATTCAAACTCATTATCAGTGGTATATTCTTAAGGAGGCTTGAATCTGATTATCTTTTAACAAGTTAGCATTAACTTGCTAATTTGAATGACGCTATTTACTTAGCTAAATTCTTAGAACTAAATAATTTAAATATATGTGATTTACGCGCAAATTAATTATTATTATTATTATTATTAGCACCGCGTCTTACTACCCGTTCGGGTTATACGAACTTACGCTAATGTGTAATGGTAGGGTGATTGTGAGATGAAATGGAGGACCTACAGTTTAACGTGGAATCCGAACCACGGTGGAGGCCTGGCATTCCCCACATTCACAAGATGTCTTGTCAGAGGTGAAGGAAGGGTTTGGTAATCAGATAAATCTTTGCCGTGACCGGGGATTGAACCCCGGCCGCCAGCACAGAAGTCTGACACCTTACCCCTAGACCGCCAGGTCACCGGCAAATTAATCAAGTACTACTAAATAAGTATATATTATATTTATAATGGTTTTAAACTTATCGTGTTGTTATAAAAGTTGGTGTTTATCTGCATTGTAAGTACACAACTTTTAATCACCTGAGCTTGATTTATATAATGTGGTTTATCATCTTATTACAAGCCCTTTTCTCAACCTGATCATAGCAAACACTATCAATCAACTCATAATTTTAAATTTCTTTTATACCCATTCAGATCTCATGTTGAATAATTATTGTTAAAATTTTATTTTGGTCTTAATTTGGAATATTTATGGTGTTGTTTGTAAACTGTCAGTTTATATCAACACACGACTTCAAAAATAACTTAGTTCTTGAGCAGACAGAACATTCAGTCCTCCAGCAATTAATTTAGCACTGCAAAGCTCCAATCTTGCAAAAACGGTAGTATACTTTTTTGACCATGCAAGGAATACAATTCGGATCCTTTTTTCAAAAGTCAGACTCACTACCGACAGAGCTAAGATATTGAAATTTAATGTAATACATACATTATAAAACGTAACCTTTAATTGGCTTTAGCCTTTTAAACTTTAAGTAAAATATTAATTTTAGTACTCTCTACAGTATTTTTCCTCTGTTATCGGAAATTTATTCTTACTTGATTAACCAATAACAAAAAAATCTGCTCTTACCTTTATTTTACAAATTAAAGAAAAGAAACGAACACTTCATTATAATAAATGTTCAGAACAGCTTAGATAGTTAGGTAGCATTTATTTATTTGTGTATGCTATTAATTGAAAACCTCTTTTTTTATGTAAAACTGATTCCCTTTTAGTATGATTATATTACACGTTATTAATGGCTTTAAAATAAATAATTTATAAATATCTATAATATATCACTTATATTTGGTAACATTTTATTAATTATACATTTTAGTTGTTGAATGCCCTCGAGAAGAATAGAATTAGATTGCTTTTCGGAAACTTAATTTTAATCCTCTTCAAGTTTTTGCTAAATCATGTAAAAATGCCTTCTCAGCGCTCGTATTCAGCTTTTCGACCAGTTATTGCCACCCAACCCCTCCATTTGAAATAAAATACATTTATTTTGAAGTAATGAATAAGTGCGTTGATTTCCATTTATCCACCACACAGAATTTCTATGAGCGAGTAATAAAGAACCTACACATCCTACCAAAAAGGCGTTTAATATTATGTCTTTCAGTAATCCTTTACATACCTTAATTCTGATGGGATGTATGGCTTTTTTCCTGAAAGAAATTGTGTTATAGATTTTCATAGACGGATAAGAATCTGTTGGCAAGGTTTCAACCCATGAACCTTGGGTGGGGAGGTGTGCATTTACCCCATAGCCACCAAAGTCAAATGTGTACTAAAAAGGTGTTTTTTACGTAAAAAAAGGTTGCTTGAAATTTAAAAAATTGTATTTTAATATGAGCAGCACGAAATATACCTACAAATGTATTTGAAGTGAAGGAAACTGTGTCAAATGTTCCCTAGCTAGAGCATCCTTAAAAAGCTGTTAGTAAGTCTGGTGGCAGAGGTGGGATTAGTCTATACTAACGATGAAACGACGGACAGACATGAATGTTTAAAAGTGACGAGGATCGTTTATGCAAAACATATACCTACGTGCTTGGACATGCTATGGGCGTAGAAAGACACAGTATGAACGTGTTTTTATCGTTATTACTAGTACGATGTCCTTTTATCTCTCCTTTTTTTCTTTGTTTGGTGGGATTTGTTTCATCCCCGTGATTCGATGAAAAGTTCGCTTCGTACATATTTTAACAAAGCATCAGCTTTTTTTTAAAGGTGATTTTTATGTGGTGTACAAGTGTAGACTTTAAAAGTGCCATTCTAAAAATTAATGCTATTTCTATAAATACAGCTTCAGCTTAGTTTCAAAATGGTCATCTAATGCTACTTTCAACAGTAAAATAATCATTATGCTTATGTAATAAATATAGTAAACTGAAATGTAATAATTTGTCTACTAAAGCTACATTTAAAAGGATAAATTCTGGATTTGTTTGTGAAATACTATTTATCTTCAATGCTAATTTAACAAATGATTATAAATTGTTGTTACATAATTATACACACGAAAAGCCTATCCTACACTAGTTTCGTGAATCTTGTCCCCAAACATCGCTCTCAGTCACTTTCAGAGATACGACAACAGAAAGGTGAGGTCACAGTCTTTGAGAGTGTGAAAACTGATATTGTGCTACAATTTGCTCAAAGATCACCCGATACAGTTAGTGACACTGAAATGGAGGATAGTTTATAGGAAGTTTGTGCTACCATCTAGTGGTATAGGTTTTATTAGCGGAAAAAGGTCAATTAACGAGTTTGAGGATTCATCCTATGCTAGTGAGGACGATATAAGCCGTCAATTACTAGAACAAAATGATGACTGGTGATCATTGGCCCGTTGTGTCAAAATTGTCTTTGAACATAAAATATTCGTCGAGTATTGACGAACTAGTCCAGAGATTTAATTTTAAGACAAACAACATACTTTGAATAAATATATTTTTTCAAGTTGTTTTTTAATATATAGGGGTGTTAAAACGGCGCTGTATGGGTATGTGAATTCACAACAAAATATAAGGACCTAGTAGGATTCGTTGTTTTTTTGTCTGAAGTCACAATTTAATGTGACGATTGCTGCGTTTCATAAAGTCACCGAAAGAAGCAAGTTATAAAGTTTAAAAATATTTAATGATTTAATGTAATAATAGCATAATGTGTTTATATTTTCCCCCCCATGCTTTGCGCTCTCATGGGGACCAAACTGTGATGGCAATCAGTACATACCTTCTGTCTACTCATAACGTGTTAGAGCAGATATATTGTGTGTACAGGAAACTACCTTGAGCTCACCACCTACGTCATATACTTGAGTAGAGTTTACCTTTTTATCGCCCCTTCAATTCAAGGTCTGAGTTACTAATTGCAATCAAAATATATATAGACCATGGGGTTATGAAACATACTGTATTGGAACAGGGCTATGCACATGTTGTATTATTAAGAATGCATGGTAAAATTTATCATTTTGTTCGGAAATTCAACGCCCAAACTGCACATATGATTTGTTTGAACCAAATGTAATACAAAATCCCTGTGCACTTACTTCCAGCAAACTATGTTGATACCATTAAATTATGTTCAAATATTCGGCACAGAGCACCGGGAGAGCAAAGCTGTGTAAGGATGAGTGTACAACAGGTTGCGTAGGAGATAAGTACTTGGCAATGCATACCTCGACATCTTGGAGCACGGCAGCAGAACATAGTGCAATTAATAGTAACCACCACATCAGTCCATCTAGAAATGAGAATATGTTTTGAGGATCATCATTGATGGTCCTACAGCACAGAAAGTGCTTGCCAATATTACATGTTCAGTGCCACGTACCTAGTGACTATACTACATGTTGTACACGCATGCTTGCACAGCTTTGCTCCCACGGTGCTATACGCCAACACTTTTAACAAAATTAAATGATATTAGCATAGTTTGTAGGATGTAAATGTACAGGTATCTTATGTTACTTTTGGTTCAAACAAACTATAATATGTACAATTGGGGCTATGAGTCTCCTAACATCCTGTATACTTGCCTCAAGCTAATGTTCATGCCATCTTTGTGGTCGGGGTTTTTAAACGATACTTAAAGCGCTGTGGCGTGTTTCTTGCTGGTGATTGTAACGTAGCGCTTCTACCAAAAAACAGGCTTAATTGTACTGAGAGCAGACTTGCGTTTAGCCAGGCTCTTCAGAGCCTAGTTTCACTCAATAAATTGTCTGGTCTATTGAAAAATGCTCATCCTGATGAAAGAGGTTTCAAATACACGGGTGTTGATAGAAATATGCCTCGTTCATGGTTAGACCAAATGTATGTAAATCCTAGGTTTGTTTATTCTGCTATGCAACCAAAAATAGTATCATCCTTTTCTGACCACTACAAGTTGATGTAAAGAACCGCACACAGACGTATTGGAGGCTCAGCACACAATTTTTAGAGAATGAACATTTCAAATTAACTATCAGTAATATTCCCAGTTTTTATTCAGAATATATAAATGAAAACCCATTTTTGTGTGTTGAATAAGTTTAATCCCAAGAATTTTTGTCAATCTTTCTTGGTGCAATTTTTGGACACTAAAATAGGATATTCCACTCTTTAAGAATTTCTAACGTATAATTTATCTTGAGAATATTTAAATCCTCTTTAAAATATACATAGTTTTACGGTCAACAATTCTATCTACAGTCCAATTTTAATAAGAAAGTTATCTTATAGAAAATTTACAAGATCTTCTTATACGTACTCGTACTTTTATTTTCTGAAATTGTCACTTTTGATATATATTATCAATACATATAAAATAACCCTAATATTACAGTCAAATGTTATCATTCTTGGTTGAAAAGTCACGCTTTATTTTCTTAAATTTTTAACCAACTATCATCCCAATATATAAATAAATGAAAAGGGAAACAACTGAGTTATATTTTTATAATAGTCCAAGGCACTAATGGGATCCATTAATGTATACACATGGTTTGTGTTGAATTTGCTAATACAAAAGGTTCCTGCCATAGATTAGTAGTTTACAATCAAATAGATATGATTAAAAATGTATTTTTAAAATATCTCCATTTTTACACCTACATTTTTAAGCTGTCATTCAGGGCCATGAAGGTGTCCTTGGATAGTTTTCATGGTTTCCATGATATTGTGGGAACAAGAGACCTCATGCGGATATTTATTTAAAAAATAAAATTGGTTTTTAAAATACATTATTTAAATGTATTTTCTTGCAATTTAATACTTTAATAAAGAAGAAAATATATTGCTTTATCATAAAATATATTTTTAATAACTACTGTATAATTGTATTTCATTATAAGTGGTTTCCTTTCTGATCCTATATATTTTATTTTTTGTTTTTAAAAACTCTACTTTGAGAAAGGTTCCATAGAATTCATCAAACTTAACAAAGGAATCCAATGCACAAAAAAAAAAAGTTTAGAACCTATACTTGAGAGCACGTGCATTTTGATAAACTTCAATTTCTGTAAATGTTAGCACGTGGGGTGGCAAGAAGATAAATTCGCTGGAAGGGTGGATTGGTTTAGTTCCTGTCTGGTGTAAATGAGTTCATCCCACTTCTCTTAACATAGAGAGCTGGGCCCTTTGAGAAATTCCCGGCACTCCCGCTAGAGGGAACCTCGTGTCAGCATCTCTTCCAGTTAACTGAGTACAACCGAGACAGCCTTGCCACCCTTCACTCAACTTACTTCCTTCCTAGAACTCCCTGCTCTGATGACTCAGAAAACATTGCCGACACGAGAGGGGAGGGAGGGGAGATATGAGGGGTTGGCCGCGGTGTAGGAGCGAAGATAAGGTGGTTATCACCAGAATCTGCGCTGGATCAATGAGATGATTTCCACATCAGGGCACCTTCTCAAACCCCTCGTTCATTCTCTTGCAGATATAATATATGGTATGCTCTGTTTAGAAACAATATTGAACCATGCTTTATATTCATTAGTGAATAAGGGCTGACAATGCGTAACTATTAATTAATACTTTGGGAAACAGTAAGGAAGGGAGGGAAGGGCTGTAAAAGTCTTAAAATTCTAAATTTATAAGGAGTAGTTTATATGGGACGTGGGGTGCTGCAATTAAAAAAATAACAGATTTAGCAGCAATTACTATTCTCTGTGGTATAAAATGTAGATTCGGCAAGAAGGTATAGGACCACTTCAAATAACAATAAAAAATATTATTTTAAATTGAGAAAGTAGGAAAGGAGGCTAAAATAGCAAGTTTGACCCATTATAGCTCGAGAACTCTTAACGATTGAGATCGTTGAATAAATATTTATAGCTTATACAATTTTTTAGCACCACGTATTGCTACCCGATTGGATTACACGCTTATGTAGTAATTACGCTAATGGCGTAGAGATTGGTTAACTTATATTTATAGAAAGTGTATCCTCATTCACGTGGAGGGAGAGTGGAAAACCATTTTGGGAACACCACCCCCAGTACACCCGACCGAGATTCAAACCTTGTTCTCCTCTTCATCGACAGTCTATAGTATACTTCGAGAGTAGTGCGTTAGATAACGTGGCCAAAAAAGTGGGTTGTTTATAACTATACAATTATTGTTAAACAAAAAGTACAAAACAGTTTTTTATTGGCGTATGGCCCTAAAGAAAGCTACAAGTAATCAATATTAACCCAGAGCCTTTGAAGTAGCTAGACAATTAAGATCCTACTCACCAGTGTGAGTTTATTTATCTAATCAGATGTAATACAGTTTCAATGTATTAAGTAAAGAAAATTATTAAAAAATTCATTTCTCTACGAGTTATCTTTTCCTTATTTTAGAATGCAGCATCTTCCTTTTTATTCTCATTTAAATTAATTTTCTTTATACGAGTTTGATTTTCTCGGGGATTTCAAGGAACCAATTAATCACACAAAGCGAGGGATACTTGTCATAAATTGCATGATTTATTTACCAGCTATATAACATCATTATTAGGAATTTATTTGTTTCAAATAAGGTTGAGGATACCTGGGTGTGGAGGAGGTTATATAATGAGGGGATACATAAATTTTACTCGATCACACTACCTTGTTAGGCTAATTAAGTTCCGTAGGTTAAGGTAGGCAGGAGATTCATCACGATTGGGAGAATCTAGAACCGTATCAAGGTATTGTTTGGTAAACCCAATGGAAAGAAACCTTTGAGAAGACATAAACGCTGTGAATATTTTTTTTATATAACATATAGTAATATTGAGGATGTGTAATGTCTTTTATAGGAGAAAGGGGAAAATATTTAAAAAAAGGCATTTATCTATTTATTAACTAAGTCCAGTAACGTAATTAAAAAAGTACATAAAACAGATGATAAAAGAATGGTGGGCTTACTAATATTTAAAACGAATACAATACTTTGGGTTCAAAACCAACATTTACATTTAACAACAACAAAACTTACTATTTCGGAATAAAACTTAAAATAATAATAATAATAATAATGCATAAAATCGAACACGAGACTCTCTCAGGACCTCTGAGTAAAGTTGGGAAAAAATATACCTTTACTGTACCTAGTCAACAATGGACTAACTTTCCGTACAACAATACCGACCTCAGAGGTCAACATCACTGGGAACTGCTTGCAGGTGAGGCATTGCTAAATGTGTTTTCTATAACAATAGTAACAAGGTGGATTACATTGAATGATGGTGATAATAATATAAATAAAATACTTAACGGATTTGAATTAAAAAAAAGTTTTGTTTTATATTTAATAAATTATCATCAATCTAAAATTTTACCCTATCTAACAGACGTCTGCTAAATTATAAATTTGAATTACAATTCATAGATATTCAACTAAAAGTTCAGTAATTTGATGCATTAATATAAAAAGCTTAAGTTTAATCTTTGAGGATAATTATTGAAATAATAATAATAATAATAATAATAATACTATTATATCTTGAGACACCTTAATTAATAGATGTCCTTTATGAGGCTACTGGTTAAAATAAATCAATAAAAGAACATAATAAATTGCATTCGGGTCGGTGGAATGACTGGCCAAAAGATTATTTCCAGATTCAGTGTTAAAAAAAATGTTAACTTGAGAAAAAAAAAAGTATAATTATTACGTTAGAAGAAGATAACCCAAAGTCTCGAAATCGTAGTGGAAAATGTTCATAAGAATATAGCATCTGCGTAGTGAGGTCAAAGCTGTGTAGAGATTAAAACTTAAAATCAAAAATTGTTGATATCACCTCAAAAGATAGGTGGCGTACTTTTGTAAGTGCGGCAATGAACTTTTGAGTTTATAGTGCCAAAGCGTTAGTAAGTGGGCGGGCTAGAGTTCTTCCACGAAAGCTGATTTATTATTTTCTTTTTTTTCGATAAAGGTAACTTAATTCTATGATCGAGTTCATCCACTTGGTTGTAGGGGAGAATGGGGGG
>CABEEJ010001089.1:80401-150817 GCA_901482245.1 Timema douglasi | reverse complement strand
GGGAGGGATCTAATTACTTCACTTTGGGGGTGGGGAGGTGAAAATGAAAGGGGGGGAGGTTGAGTTCCTTCACGACACCTGAAGGAATGGATTATAAGTCTAGTTGGTTAATTTCTATATATACTTATGGTTCTTACCCAACCTAACTTAACCTAACTTCCATGCGTTAATGAATTTCGTTCTTATTTAATTTTGAAATTTACTGTGTGAAGATCCCCTTCTTGATGTGTCATGAAGGAACTTTACCATTGCTATCGGACTAATTATCTCCGTGGAGGAACTTAAATCCCCCGTTCCCTAAATCCCTCGGAGAACTTACAATCCCTTCCTTGAGGTGTCGTGGAGGAACTCTACCATTTCTATCGGACTTACTATCTCCATGGAGGAACTTGAATCCCCCGTTCCCCAAATCCCTCGGAGAACTTACAATCCCTTCCTTGAGGTGTCGTGGAGGAACTCGACCCTCATTATAGAACTACGTATCTCCATGGAGGAACTCGACATCCCTGAAGTAAGTATATAGCATCTCTGACACAAGTAAATTAACGACTCTTAGGTGGCCCACTGACTTAATTTTTGAGATCATAATTTAAATTAAACTGATATAATAAAAGGTAGGTAAGCGTTCCTTGCACATTCCACTTCCTTAAATGGATTGGGCACTAATGGGGAAGCTTAGACGAGTGAAGGTGATTGATGCACGCAGGAGTCGAGGATACACAGAGATTTTAAACAACAGAAGAGAACCACTTAAATCTAAAGAGAAGGCTCGCTGTAGAGAAAGCTAGCGCACTTGAGAGAGATGGAGATAGAGGCAAGGGGGAACTAAGAGGTATATGTGTGTTGGCAAATTGCGAAAATTAAGCAATTACTCGACGCTAATGCGTTTCTCCCGCACCCCCCTCTTCCCCAACTCCCCTTGTCCCACTGCTTTTGGCTGTTACAAAAGCAAAGGTTTTCATTGAATGTGCTTCTTGGCGTGCCATCAGTAACTTGAGGAAGTTCAGGAGGAGGAGGAGAGTTTTGGATGAAAGGGGAGGGGCTGATTGCCGAGCCACCGACTATACAAGTTACGGTTCACATTGTGCACCAAAGCAAATGGCCGCTTTTGCTTCTTAAAAACACAATGAAAAGATTGTTTTACTATTATGATAATACATCAATAAATAAATACATAAGATCCTTAAAGAGGTTAGATACACCTTATTTTATAATAAATATACTATACCAACTGTTTGTTTTCAGCATTTATTAATTAGTTATCAGATAAATAAATAATAAATGGTACACATTGCATCACACAGAGTTTTTCATTCCCTTACTTAAAAATTGAGATATTTACTTAAAACTCGTAAGTTATGTTAAACGAAAGAATATATAGTGTTGCAGAAACATAATAGCAATAAGATCATCACATTCTACCAAAGAACACGTATAAAATATTATGCATTGTTATAGAAACATAACGATAAATAAAGGAACATCTTGGTCAACCAAAGAGCATAACAATCATCTGCCCATTTTCCCGATATCATTTTCTAAAATACATTTGCTCACATCTGGTATTTCTGTGACACGAACTGAGGACATACCCCCCTACCCCCACCATTAGTCTTTGAATATCCCTAAATTGTTACAACTAACTTAATGTTTATCACTGAAAGCTTAGACTGACGTGGACCAAAGATTTCCTCGAATAACGTGGTTTCTTTGAACAATTTTTGAAAATTATTTAGTGTAAACAATATCTATATATATATTTCCTGTGTTCTACGTTACCACCCGTATTGGTTCTGATGAATCAAAGTTCGGTCATGAAGTTGATCTGCGTGGTTTGGTTTCCCAAGCTAATTTTTATTTTCACCCTTATAAAAAGATCTAATTTTTGGAAGATCATGCTTTTTCTCTCGATCTATCTATACCTCCCTCTGGCCGTTGATCCTCTGGATGTCTGAGGAGGATTCCTGTCGCTTTGTTGACCCGCACATCTGCTTTATAATGTAAGCTACTCTGCTGTATTTATATAGTTATGACTCAATATATTTAATTACATTATGTGTTCATTGGTAATAACTTGCCTTCGGTTGAGAAGATTCACACTCTAGTTTCTAATATTAATGAATAATTATATAAACTAATTGCACTCAACACCTGACGCTGCAGGAGGGCTACAGCCCAGATGTATGTCCGGGCCATTGCCCAGGCCCCGATGAGGATGTTGTTGATGGGCGTGGCTGAGGTACACAAGATCTGAGGAGATCAATCCTGGGACCCCGGGAGAAGTCCTGTCAAGTTTGGTGAACTAGGCCCACTTCGTATCTCTTTGAGGTTACAATTAGAGATCATGCTAATTCCCAAGTACTTACATCGGCTGGAGTCGAACCCATGATATGCTCCGGAACCCGGTGTCACATGACCTGGTCATTTCTATCCCCATATCGAACACAAGATAAAGTTCAGCCAAGTGAGGCATTAATTGTGACATATCATTGGTTTTATAAAATCAGTGTATTTTATATATAAGAATTTTGTATTTTTTTAGAACTAAGACTGTATTTTTTTAAGTCTTAAGACTGTAAATTTTTTTAGTCTTAAAACTGTGTATTTTTATTAGTCTTACAACTTTAAAATGAGAAGCTATTTGGTTTTTGAAATACTTGAGGAGGTACGATAAAATTTAGATTTTTACACTTATGCAAAGTATCCTCTAATTATTATTATTATTATTATTATTAGCACCACGTCTTACTACCCGTTCGGGTTATACGCACTTACGCTAATGTGTAATGGTAGGGTGGTTGTGAGATGAAATGGAGGACCTACAGTTTAACGTGGAATCCGAACCACGGTGGAGGCCTGGCATTCCCCACATTCACAAGATGTCTTGTCAGAGGTGAAGGAAGGGTTTGGAAATCAGATAAATCTGTGCCCGGACATCCGCTAATTAATTTTATCGAAGAAATGAGAGGCGCCATATTGTTTATAATGTTAAACAATGCCTGGATATGAATTTTAATTGAAATCTTTGAATCCGATTTTAAGAAAATAAATTTATTTTTACTTCAGTACACTACCCTTATTTTTAGGATTAGATGTCTCGTTACGAAAATAAGAACTGAAACTATCGGGAACCTTACGAAAACCTTAAAAAGCAGGCAAATCTTTAAAATGATTTCAACTATAGAGACACAGACGCGCAGATAGACGACATCATGAAAACCACTTATTTTGAATTCAGTAAACACCCATTCAAATCTTAAACAAATATTTTATTGTGTGAACAAAATGAGCTTTGTTTTCATTCTTAGGGAAATATGAAGATGTGCACATCGGGCGTATTAAAAAAAATGGTATTCATTGCGAGCCTTGAGCCTTAATCAACGCGAGAAAAGCTAAATTTTATATCAAATAAATATAAACTTCTTTTATCTAACTTGAATTATCAAGTATAAATATCAACTTAAAATACAAATATAAATAATAGAAGAGTTTTCAAACTTAAATTCAAAGATACATAATTATAGTTGGGTTAGTTGTTATGTATTAATCTAATGGGTACATTTTTTTTATTTTATCCAATATTTACAAGTGATATAAAATTTACCAGTTACCGTAATCATTTATGCATTCCAATAAAAGTTAATTTTAAATTATATTATACTACTATAAAGCCACATGACTGACTGACTCACTCACAGACATTAATGTTTCTCCACTTCCAGATGAGCTAGAATCTTGAAATTTGACAAACCTATACCTTTTAGCCTGTAACCGACGGGAAAATTCCAAAAACTTAAAAAAATAAATTTAACCCCCGAAAAAAAATGCAAAATATCTGGCAACTTTAAAGTCGGTGCAGACCTTTCTTTGGAGGTCTCTTGTGGCTAAACGGTAAGACCTATCAAAAAACGGCTCTGGAATTACAACAAGCAAAGCGAGTTTTCGACATAAAATGATTCACTGTTTATTTTGTAGCACTAGGATTGCTCTATTTTAGATGACTATTGGGGAGTGGGGTTGAGATTCCTCACTGTCCCCCTCGCAATTGGTGACCGCGGCCCCTTATGTATATACTACCACGTCTTACTAACTGTTCAGGTTATACGGATTCCTACTAATTACGTTAGGTGTGGTAGGGATGAGGTACGTTTAATTTAGGAGGGGTGTATCCGCATTTGTGTGGAGGAAGAGGGGGGAAGCCTTCTTAAATACACCCAACCGGGATTAAAACCCCAAACTGCCTACAGTACAGTCAGTGCAGTACAGTCTAAAATGAGAGTGACGCCTTAGACTATGTGACCCCCAGATCAGGCATATATAGCCATTAATTAATATTTGTATTTAATAGAGTGACTTAAAAATATATATATTATGAAAATGGTAAAAATGTGCCTGTTTAGTAAGCGAAAGTATCGAATTAGTTTTTGTTCAAAGTTTAAATTCAAAGTAAGCCAATGTATAGCTCCTTGTTTTGTAAGTTTCCCTACGAGATGTGTTGAGCAACACCCTGTATCCTAAGTTTTAATGGCACCATTAAATCCCTTGTGTGACATCGAACACTTGAGGGTAAAGTTCTTCATCCCCTACACACGCTCAACCCTTGCATCTCTGTACTTTAAGCCCTATCAGAACTACCTCCATTTCAAATCCAAGAACTCTCCAAATAGCACTAATAGCTCAAGTTTAACCAATATGGCTTTCAAGAGAGAGATGCTGTGTTCTATTACTAGGTAAGTTATCGTTGACACAGTTAACGGGATACGTTTTTAATACATCAACCCCTCTAGATCAATTTGTACTTTTAGTCTAATCAAATTTTATAATTTTGCTCTAAATTTCATCCATTCATACGTAATAATATTACATTATCTCGTTATACTTAGAATATTCAACCTGGCAAAGACTTATCTGATTACCAAACCCTTCCTTCACCTTTGACAAGACATCTTGTAAATGTGAGGAATGCCAGGCCTCCACCGTGGTTCGGATTCCACGTTAAACTGTAGGTCCTTCATTTAATCTCACAATCACCCTACCATTACACATTAGCGTAAGTTCGTATAACCCGAACGGGTAGTAAGACATGGGGCTAATAATAATAGAATATTCAAGTCCTCAAATTTAAGATCTAAGTATGCTTAAAAGCTAAGTAGTATTTTTATTTTTGCTACAGGGAAAATTTAACTAGGGAATTGTGCAGTAAATGTTGTATTTATTTATGTTAAAGTTTTACTAGCATATTTAACTGGGTGAGAGGATGAAATATTGACTAAACAGATGAAATAAAGAACATATAACAAGTTTCAGTGGACGCATGATCAGAGGCTAGCAGTAGACAATACTGGTGTTGACTGGAAGATTGAGGTTAAAATCTTGGTTGGATGTGCTGGGAGCAAATTTTCCAAAATGGTTTTAAATTCTTTATCCACGCAAATGAGGGTACACTTCCTCAAAATATAACATTCTTAGTGCCTAAAACTATTAGCGTAATTAGTACATAAACATATAACCCAAGCGGGTAATAAGACATGGTGCTTAAAAAACATACAACATACCCCACACAATTGCGCAAACTGGATCATACTGAGTATTAGAGCTTTGAATAAAATGAAAAAAAAAAATAGATTTTCAGTAAATTGCCCTTAATTTAAATAAGTTTTCCCATTATAACAATCGCATCATCTTGTTAACACTTTTTATACATATAGTAGTACATTTTAAGCAGAATTTTTTAAATATATATAAAAAAGAAAAATTAACGAAATTAATTTATTTGTACGCTATACTTTTAAATTATTTGTAATTTGTAAAACTATGATTATTTTTTATTATTTATTATTAAAAACTAATTTAAGCTACCGATTTTGAACTCAAATTTCAAGGTAAATCTCAAAATATTTCAAATTATCTACACTTTTTCATAAGTAAGCTACCCTTAAATTGATTTATTTAAGGGATTTTTTTTTAATAATGTAAAATAATCCACAAATAAAAATTTTGAAAGCTCCTAGAGCCATTTCCAAAATATTCAAATTTCACAAAAATCAATCATCAATAAACTACTATAAATGTATATATATATATATACAATTCATTCATGACTAAGTTTACCAGGATGACAGCTCGAAATGTTACTAGAAGTTATCCCTAATATATCACTACGCCAACAGCTGACATATATCACTTTGGATGACTGTAATAAAAACGGGTTGTAATATATTAATGTGATAGTTAAACACAGTAATTTAAACCAATACTATTTATATATTTATTTGAGGACGGACACAAAGTTTACTTATCGTTTTATTCCACTTAAAAAAAAATTCGTACCACTTTCACAAAAACTTCTAGCGAACATAACTTCAAAATGGCGACTGACGAATTTAAACCATATGATTGAACCTGACGGTAAACAAGTTGTTTACAATGATGCAGACACGCAGTTGATGAAAATATTTTATTCAGTTCAATATTTCAAAATAGGATAAAATAATCATAAAATCATTTATTGTATGTAAAAGAAATGACAAGAATTTTCTCTTTTCCAAGTAAATACAATGCCTGTATTAAAAGATATTGATGTGTGCACTATATTACACAAAATCAGTAACATTCCAAAACGAAGAATAAGTACTTTTAATTATGTTTAAAATATTGTTTCAAGTTGGATAAAAAGAAATTATTTAAAAAAATGAAATAGTATGAGAAAAATGAAGTTTTCGTTATTTTAAATGTAATATATAACAGATAATTAAATATCTTTACATTTATAACAAAACAGTGATCTTTTACAAGTGTTGGCAACCCAAAACCTAAACATATGATTTTAGAACTGTCATCCAGGTAAAAACCTATCGTGAACAGTCTGTAATTATGTTCAATGTAAATCTTAACAGATACCAATTTTGAAACAAATCGCAACAACATTTTTCTCTTAAATTCAAAATTAAATAAGGTATATTTACTCTCCAAAATATGTTTGAAGCTGTAGTTGTCATGTTCATGTCAAACACTCCCCAGATATACACTTTAAGAAAAATCGTTAGAGACATTTTCTAAATATTTTTAATTTTCAAACATTTCCCATCAGTAAATTTACCTTTAACGAATTGTTGCCCAAAAACTAACGATACAGTGCTATTGCTCATGTCAAACAAAACTTATAAAAGCATTTTAATAAAATATGCTATAGCCGTTTTCGAAAAATGTTGAATAAAAAACATCACTCATCAGTGCATTACCCTTAATTTGAGGACTAGAGTAAAAATGAATGAACTATCCCAAGTTATTGTCTTATTAAATATAAATATCAAGTTTGAACAAAATCTATCCAACCGTTTTGGATTCGTGGCTAAGGACTATATACATGGTCCCGGACAGAAATGTAAAATCCACTTTTTGGGGTTTTTTTTACACATAAAACGTAAAGATTTGTTAATATATATATGTTTATGATCACTATACTTTCTCTTTATATGAGAAAGTAAAATACTGCAGTGAGGATCTTGCATTTAAAGACGTTAGACTCAAATTCTCTTGTTCCCCGTAGAGGAAGATTTTAGAATTCGTAGCCGTGCCAGGAGAAGTGCGGATTGGTGCTAGCATCTAATTTTATCTTTTGTTTTCTAATCCTATCTCCTAGTTAAGTTCAGTGCATTTATTCTATGATAACCTCATTTATATCCATTATATTAAAGTTTTAATACCACTGCTTTAAATATTTCTAAAAATATTAATGTTATTGACACTAAATTTAGTTAATTAATGAAGATCCGTACTAAAATTTTAATAAACTGTTTTTTTAGAGTCTCACAATTCATAATAAAGCACTGTCATTTATTTCCCCTGGCAACGCCATTGCTGCTGAAACTAAGATAGCATTTTATTATACAAAGTGGAAATATAATGCATTAAATTAATTTAAACTCAAAGTTGCTTTAATTGAAGATACGTTCCCCTGAGGATTTCTAATGGACATTAAAATTGTGAAACTTCACTTTTACTAAAATAATTCTAAATGAATTTACATTATTTGCTAAGACGTAGTTAAAAATAACAAATAATGATATTTGTTTAAGGAAACTAGAGTTATATTTCCTCCTCTACCGTCTATCATCTCCGAACTGTGATATTACACGTTATATACCGTTGAAAATAATATTACTCTACATTTTCATTAAAAATAGGTACATGTAAATACATTTCACTTTGATTTTAGTGCCAACTTATGTTCAGGGCCAGATTTACATGTTGAAGCTCACTAGGCTCTTGTTGTTCTGGTAAAAAAATAACTTATTTAAAAATTTTAGTTTGTTAGTGTTAGGCAACCTTTTTAAGTAAATAACATTTCGAAGTAACAAAATTAATTACCTTATAATTAGGTCAGTCCAATATACACTTTATACTACCTTCTTCATATTTTTGAGCATATTAACAAACTAAATATTATAAATAAATAAACTGATCCCTAAATAAACGCAGTTGAAAATATAATTTTGTAGGAGAGCTGTCAGTATCGGTCGCAGCGTGCTCAGCTTATTTTGTATATTACGTAACCGAATACCTTCAAAAGGAGCCAATGACGGATATTAAAGACCAAAATGTACATGTCAATTCGTTAAATATAATCTACTCAATGCCTTATTTATAGGTAGACTTGTTTATTAAATTATCCAAAATAATTCTTGATGGAAGATCATTAGCATCATTCGCCCTTCAAGTGCTGCCGCCCGGAGAGTTGCCCTCTAGGCCCTGCCTAATGGGTCTTGTGGTCAATCCGGCCCTGCTTTTATTAAAATATCTAACCACTTCTACAATAACGCTGAAATTTAAAATATCTACCACACATCTCAGTTCACCTGAACGCACAACCTTTAATATCAGATTTTGATACAAATATTTTAAAATATTGTTTTTACAAAATTAAAAACTCATGTTTGAAATAATTTAATATAATTGTTTTCAAGGAAATTTATTTGCACGCAGAGCACTAATTGTGATGAACAAGAATTCATCCACTTATACATAAATTAAAGATCTGTTTCAGCTTGGGCTCGAGCCAGAATTTCTGAGAATATACCCTTCAATTCTCAATATCTTATTCCTCTCTCCAAACGGAAAAGCAAAGATAATTCTGTTTGTCTGAACCTGACGTTACAAGTAAGTGCAGGTAGCAAGTAAAAAACAAGTTCCATCTTAAAAATAAAGCTGTTTTCTAGTACAGCACAAAAATGGAGGGGAAATGGAAACTCCAACACAAGGAGAAAAATATGTCGACATCGATGTGACACATAAACTTAACCTAAAAATAACTTGCTTTCATATTTTTATAGGAAGGGGGGAGGAGCTTATCTTTCGTTCCTCCTTCACTCAATGAAATTATAAAGGCAGTTGTCAATGAATTATGTATCAGTTGTTTCTTCAGTCCCCTCTCCCTTCACTTCACTTCACCATTCCGAACTCCTTAGAAAGGTCTTGTGCCACTCCAGTAGAAAAAATAAAAAATGGCAGTCAGGGACATTTTTAAAGGGAGGCTTTGTTCAACAAAATCATACTTGAATAGTATTTTTTTTTAACTTATGAATTTTTCCATGAACATAACATTATTTTATATAACTAAGTTCTTTTAATTGATTTTCTAGTCTTAGTGAAATTTAAACTTTCAACATTAACCCAAATGATTCTATTTTCACTAAACATCTAGTATTAGGGTAATATATTATCAAGAAGGACATTTTGATTTCTGTGGAATATATTATCATCAATAGCCTCTTGGTCTAAGTGGAATACATCATAATAGACCTACTGGTCGTAGTAGACTATATTGACATCGTTAACGTCCTGGTCTTAATGGAATATACTAACGTAATTAAGCTCTTGATCTTAGTTAAGTATATTATCAACATTGAATACCTAGTATTAATAATTAAATATATTATCATCATTGTCTTCCTAGTCTTAACAGAATAGAACAGATAGCAGCAAGTGTGCAAGTGAGAGGAGGAGAGGGAAAGAAAGTGCAGAAGGAAGAATGGGGGAAGGACAAAAGACGATGGAGACACAGACTTATTTCATGATGATTATGATGATAATATAACCATTATAGACTTCCTGGTACTTATGGATTCCATCTTATATTCTCATTGGAATCTATATAAACAAGATCGTCCTTCTCTTCTTAGTGAAATAAAAGCCATCATAATCATTATACTTAAAGGAATTCAAAAATTAGACACTATGAAATTCGTCTTGTTGAATTTGTTCGAAATTTGTTGTTAATATTTTATTTTAGAATGCCATCTTAATTTACCTACCTTTTGAAATAAGAATTTTAATCTGAATTCATCTTTAATTTGTGAAGTAACCTAATTAATTTAAATATCTATTAATTTACAACGATCCTTTTAATTCGGTTGAAACCATATAAAGTATTTTTTTAATGTTTTAGATTATTTCCTAACCCAGTTTTTTGTAGTAAAATGACATTATTTGGTTTTTAAATCTTTCGTAACTCTTTTATTTGATCAACAATACATTTTATATAATAGCTCGAATGGTGTTCTAAATTTTAAGTGCTTGTTTCTATTCAGTCTTTTGAAAATTGGGAACAATACTGGCTCAACTTCTTGTTATAGTGAGCGGAAAAATCATGATGATTACTATTGATGTAAGTAATGGGTGTGCACCAGTTTTAATAAAACTGGACGAGGCCTTTTCATTTTAATTGATTTTTAGCACCCTACTAGATTTTGATAATCTTTTCTTATATTTACACAAAAGTTTATTAACGTGTATTTTAATTGTTTATTACTTCGAATTAAGTAAGTTGCATTTATTATGTGTAACTAAACCATTTATTATACTTTTTTAAAACCCAATATTTACGAAATCATTTGATAAATTGAATGGGTAAACATTAAAAAAAGTATATTTGTATTTCATGTTTGATCAAGTTCCATCACTGAGTTCAAGTGCTAAGAGAGACCAAAATATTCTCAAACAGAGACGGTCGTTACATTAGTCATTATTGCTATGACATAAAATAATATAAGTGATGTGACCCTTAATTAGCTACGAAAGTTAAAACTTTGTGATAAATAATACTTTAAATTATTAGATTAAGCTCTAACAATAATTTTGATAGTAAAAAGCACTTCAATAGTTTCACAACTACTAAGTGTTATCGTGATAGGGTGGTGTATTTAAAACATATAAAGTGTTATATTTTATATCTGGAAAAAGTGATAAAAGACCAAATATATATTGACATATTATGAATACATTTTACTAGCTCTAGTAACTTTGATAACTGTTAAATACCGTACTTAGTTTGACATTGTTTGTAAAATTAGTATTTAATATACTATTATCAAAGAAAGAACATTTATGAGTTTAGGAAATATTAGTATGATAGTAAATTATGTTATTATTTGTTCAATTTTTAAATCTTTCTGGTCATGTGGGTCCAAATTGTAAACGCATGTTGTTAATTTAATTTGGTAGATAAAAACTACGTGTATAAAATATGTTTGTCTTAAAATAAAAATAAATGTAAAACAAAGAATAATATCATTTTATTTAAACTTGCTGGTATTCAAACCACTGCTTCCCATGAAATTGTTGCAAAATCGCCAGTGTCTTCCTTAGTGCATTCCCTCCTTACTTCCTCGTGTCTTATTTCCCTCGGTGGTTGACACTTTGTTCTTGTCTTGAAAATATATTCCCCTCTCATCTTCATTGTAAGAGTATTTACGAGTGACAAAATGTTGACATCCACTAAATATTCTAAGAGACGTCTCCTTGAAGAAATAAAACCCAAGTCAACGATCTCACAGAACAATACATTGATAGCTCTTTTCTCTCAAATTTTCACTTTATCATCTAAAGAGAAAGTATTGTATTAGAAATAATTTTTTACCTCTAGATTATAATGAATCATTACTTCTTATGGGCCCCCAAACCTAAAAACGTTTATTTTATAATAATTCCACCTTTCCCCATGTTTGTATAGGTCTGTATGTCTCTCTGTCCTTGGATACAAATCTGAAACGGTTACTAAGGTTTTGTCCAAACTTTATTTTACACTTTACATCTTGGAAATAAATAGGAATTTTGTTGTTGTGGTGATTTTAACTTTAGCCCTTAAACTAGGGGTACTGTATTTACTAATGAATCACCCGTTTTGAATTCTAAACTATTTTTAAAATGGCTCTAACGATTTTGTTTCAAATATCTATCTGGGGAGTGTTCAACATGGCAAATAAATAACTTTTTTCTTGATTTTTGGCAAAAAATTTCGTTTAAGTTTATTTGACAACTAGAATTTATTTCACAATTCTAAAATGTGTATGATTGAATATAAGCTATAAGTAGTAAATTCATTGATTTCAAATCATTACAGTTCAGGAGTAATTTGTATTCAAACTTACTATTGTAGGATTTCATTGTTAAGGTAAAGTAATTAATGTATGGGACTGAAATTTAGTACAACTAGGCAGTCATAATATATGTTAACAATGAAATATTACCAATATTTATCCATAAAAGGGCATATATCAGATTGCAGCTATCTATGTTTCTTATTTGATGGGCTACCCTAACTATGGTAACGTGGTCTGAAATATCAGAATCACAAGTTTAAAAAAATCTAAATATTCACACCCTTATGTTTCCTAAAACAACCATTCAGAGTTTCATCTCTCCAGGCTTAATATTTTGGAGGTACTGTACTTTCACTAGTTGTTTAATGTGTTAAGCTAGGACTTAAATTACATTGTTGTAATATGAGAGGTTATCAGCTGTATGAATATCTTATATAATTCTTAATATGACTATAAGAGAAATTAAATAAACATTTTATTTATTAGTGGGAATACGAAACAACAAATCAAACAACATTATTATTTCTCCTTGGATTTAAGATTTTAACAATATAATCTGTAATTTTTATTACTTTCTCGCTATCTTACAGGTAGAGAAAGAATTGTGATCGCAAAGAAAAATTAACTTGAGATTTATATAAATCTCGACGTTTCATGACCCTCCGAATCCGAAAAAGTTGTTTTTGAATTTATGTTTGTCTGTTTGTAGCTCCAACTAGAGCTTAAACTATTTTACTGATCGGGCTAAGACTTGGTATCTAGGGTTAACATAAGGTGGCACTGAGGAGAGATGTTGGAATTGGATATCTACCCCTAAAATTAAGGGTAGTTTAGTGAAGGGCAAAAAGAGAAAAAAACTATTTTTATCAAAATCGGATCCAACGATGTTGATTAAATTTCATTTAAAAACATTTTTAAATATTCCAAACAAAATGGTTTCACACAATATTTCGGCAAAATGAATTAAGGGCTTCGGTCTGAAAAGAAATTTCTCAATTTTTTTATCATATCGCCAAAACTATTTGAGATATGAAATTAATTATTATATCAAATAAGCAGATATAATTATATAACAAATATTTTATTCGAAGCATGGTTTTATAAATCAATAGCTTTCAAGCTATGCGAAATAGGCATATATATATATATATACTCTTAATTTTGGGGTGAAAAAGACACATAGACAGGTGGCATTGCGAATACCACTTTTTAAGGTTCGGGGAGTCATTAAACGGCGACATCCATCAACATTTCAGGTTAGATATTTTTATGGTCGCAATAGGTACTTTCTTTACCTTGGTGTTCGAAAAGTTAATATATATATATATATATACAAAATTAAGAGTAGTTTAATAAAAAGTGCAAAGAGAAAAAATTGAATTTCTCAAAATCGACTATAATATTTTTTATTAAAATTAGTATCTAGGTGTTGATTAATATTATAAATAGACTGGCTAGTCTCATTTTCCCACGAACATTATTTTTTAGATACTTTACAGAAGTGTAAATTTCCGTATCTACGCAATTATTTGGGATACTAATTAACTTATCATTACAAAATTGTAGTACTATTAAAAATTAAAAACTTTTAAATGAAATATATTTTTTAAGACCAACGCTTTCTGAGATATTGGCAAATATATTAATACAATTTTGTGAGATTTATTTGTAAAGAGATACTAATTAAGTTTTAACGCAATAATTCTCTAATGCCATAAAGTAATCAAATAAGTAAAAAGTAAATAAGTTGATATTGTTTTTCCTTTAACCTCACAGGGGAAATATTTGTATAGCACAGGGGCGAATACAGGATTTTTGTGAGCAGGGGGAAGGGAGGAGGGACGCGGTTTCTCCCATCGGGATCGGGAGGCATTCCAAGAAATTCTGACATAAAAATAACTCAAAATTCCAGAGTAAATCTTTAAGTAATTTTTCAGTGTAGCGTTAAACTTGAGAGTAATCCTCTAATAAAGTGTATAACTCTAAATTTGCCATTAGTATTTAAATTTATTATAATCAAATAATAAGAATATCAACAAATCATGATTATTAAGATTGAAATTAGTTTAAAGACTATAACAATTATTATCTAAATAGTTTTGTAGCTATTCAATCAATTAGACCAAGTAGATGGAATTATTCAGATTTGGAACAATCGAACTTTAACTCCCCTCTATATTATTGCTATTTATTTCTAATTATAAATCGAACTTTTCCACTAAGCCATACTAAAACGTTATGCGTGTGATACTATTAAAAAATTTTGTTTAGTCACGTTATTTAAAAAAAGATTATTTTAAAGATATTTATTTGTTATTAATCATTGGAATAGTGGTAGTAAAAATTATAAAACAAATTTAAACCTAAACAAGATTTGTGCAACAAGGTAAGAGGCGTGCAACTTAAATTTGGGTAATTTTATTAATGCCTAATTTCACCACTATAATACTTAAAGTGATTGTCTTAATCATTTAAAATAACCGTATATTAATCATTTAATAATATTACTAATACAATTTAAAAAATAAAATCTGATTAATGAGATAATATTACGTGATAATAAAACTTTAACATTGATTTAATTGGTTTAATTTCTTGAAGGGGGGCAAGCCCCCCACCTATACCTCGTCCTGGATCCGCCCGTGGTATAGCATTGATCTACCTCACTCATTTTAGACTCAATAGTCAATGGTCAAAATTTATAAAAGAGAAATTTAGTATAAATGCGATAACCATAAGATGTGCATCCCCTAATAAAATGACGAAAATTTTAACCGGAAGTCAACATTTTAATACGAAGTGTTGACCCTTGAGGACCCAGTATCGATATTTTTTATTGGTTCAAATATACAAATGAAGACGTTAATTTTTTTAAATAGAGTTATAAAATTTAAAACCGCTACTAAAAAAAGTTGTACATATGTATAGCACAATTTGTTCTCGTGTTTGCTAGTGTATATTATGTTACGAATTATAAGTAAATATTTCAATTTTTAAACAATCGAGCAAGGAAGTCCGTGCGGAGTTCCTTACCATTTATTTGTATTTAGAGTTGACATTTTTTCCTTGATGTTCAAGCAAGACAAAAAAACCAATGAATACTATACTATACTGTAGGCTACTTACTCTATTGCATTATAAACTCAAAAGTTAATTACCGCATTTACAAAAGAAGGTAGCATATCCCTGTCTTGAACTAGTTATATTTAGTTCACCTCCTTACACCCTATCTTTATCTCTATCTTGAGCTTGTTCTATCCAGTCCACCTCACTACACCCTATCATTATCTTGGGCTAGTTATATTCAGTTCCCCTCATTACACCCTATCACTATCTTGAGCTAGTTCTATTCAGTTCCCCTCATTGCACCCTATCACTATCTTGAGCTAATTCTATTCAGTTCCCCTCATTGCACCCTATAACTATCTTGAGCTCGTACTATCCAGTCCACCTCCCTACACCCTATCCTTATCTTGAGCTAGCTATATCCAGTCCACCTCATTACACCCTATCCCTATCTTGAGCTATTTCTATTCAGTACACCTCATTACACCCTATCCTTATCTTGAGCTAGTTCTATCCAGTCCACCTCATTACACCCTATCTCTATCTTGGGCTAGTTATATCCAGTCGACCTCCCTACACCCTATCCTTATCTTGAGCTATTTCTATTCAGTACACCTCACTATATCCTATCTTTATGTTGAGCTTGTTCTATTCAGTCCACCTCATTACACCTTATTACTATCTTGAGCTAGCTATATCCAGTCCACCTCACTATTCCCTGCCCCTATCTTAAGCTAGTTATATCCAGTCCACCTTACTACACCCTATCTTTATCTTGAACTTGTTCTATCCAGTCGACCTCCCTACACCCTATCCTTATCTTGAGATAGCTATATCCAGTCCACCTCATTACACCCTATCCCTATCTTGAGCTATTTCTATCCAGTTCACCTATCTATACCATATACTAATCTTGAGTTAATTATATCAATTTTACAAAATGTCAGTTTTAAAATTGATTAAAAAAAACTCTACCTTAAGTTCACACCCTCAGTTTCCCCTAATTAGCAGGCAAAATTTTAAATTTAAAGGGTTCTTGGCTTATGATGTTTTGCGTCTACAGGCACACCCCCACACACAAATATAAATTAAATTTCAATACACTACAACCAGAACGCAGATCAAATGTCAAGCCAGTGATACCAATGATAGTTATATTGGGGTTTTAATCCCATCTCGTGCATGTACATTTCCTCCAAATTATACCTTCTTCATCCTTAACCCATTATTAATGTACATAACGTCCAGAGGACCAACATGGGATTCCTTTTTTGTAAAATGATGTGGCCAAACAAAATTGAGCCTTTTTTGTAATTTAGGTGGATAATTATTTCTATAATCGAAAAACCTACCATGTATATTTATTCTTTAAGAATTATAAAATAGAGAAATACAATTGAATAATTCATCGAAGAATGTCTTCAAAATAAACTATTCGTTTAAGGTTTTTACTTTATTTTTCTAATGTAAACTTTTTTTCTCCCTTTATCAACAAACGTTTTTCTTAAAATCATGATCATATGTAACCTATTTACACGTTTTTATGGCTATACAAAACACCAATCAAAAGTTTTATATTTGAATGAAATGAAAAATGGCCATTGGGGCCTGGGAATCAAACCCCAGACCCTTGGTTTAGAACGCTAATGCTCTACCACTGAATATATCAGGTATTTATCCGAGCTCAGGGTATTCTTCACTAAAATATTTAGGAATAATCTGTAATGAAATTGTGAATATCATCTACTACTTAGCGCTATCATTGATATATTTACTTTTAGCACCGCTTCTTCAATAGCTAATCTATTATATTGGTTAATTAGGGCTATTGTCACATCAAAATATTATATTCTTTAAATTGAATAGTGACACATGGACACGGGAATTGAACACCGGACCTTTAACCTAGAATGTCAAAGCTCTGGTTACTGAGATGTCCAGGACTCGTCATCAATATCATCACAGCCACTGGCTAATCAGTTGTGGCTTTTTTTCGCCAGTAGTACAAATACATTGTACATTACAAACGAATCAAGATGGAAGAAAGCCACGACACACATGTGTATATGAAATGCGAAGCTTGGGGGATGAATCAATCCCTTGTCCAAATGTGATTTTTCAACTAATTTGTTTTATCATTGAGATTCGATTCATTTACATAATTATAATCATCCTTCCCTTAAACTTCAGCTATCATATATAATTAATTGTAAAGAGTGGATTTCTTCCAGCTAATATATATTATTATATATATATATATTTATTCATTGTTAGCACCGCGTATTTACTATCCATTCGTGTTTTACGCTTATGTATCCTACTAATTACGCTAATAATTACAGGGATTAAGGAGTTTATATTCATAATAACCATGCTATGTACTGTACACGTGACCAAGATTCAAAACTTGGCGGTCTAATATACTGCAAGAGTAGGTGACCTGGCGGTCTAGGGGTAAGGTGTCAGACTTCTGTGCTGGCGGCCGGGGTTCAATCCTAGGTCCCGGCACAGATTTATCTGATTACCAAACCCTTCCTTCACCTCTGACAAGATATATAGTGAATGTGGGGAATGCCAGGCCTCCACCGTGGTTCGGATCCACGTTAAACTGTAGGTCCTCTATTTCATCTCACAATCACCCTACCATTACACATTAGCGTAAGTGCGTATAACCCGAACGGGTAGTAAGATGCGGGGCTAATAATAATTCTGCGAGAGTAGCGTGTTAGACCTAGTGGTGACCAAAGAGGGTTATTGTATTCATTGATGTTTTAGTTACTCATTAGTAGAACCTCAATAAACTTAAATAAATATGTTGAATTTATTTTTATAATATTGAAAGTGTTTATCTTAGAACAAAAGTTTGTTTGGCAAATACGTATAGACCTACATCAACAACTAAATTTAAACGAAAATTCGGAGCTCGCTTGTACACTCATACAATATTCTTAATCTACATAAAATATAAGTTATCGAACGAAAATATAATTGGAACATTCATCTGAGTTCATTTGTCGTTCATGACATCCTAGTAAATATTCCTAAGATGCTGTTATAAATCTGAGCTCCTCGTTGATCTACCTAACGTAATCTCTCAGACGGAATCTCACAGGAATTGAGGATTGGGACGCAAACAAAAAGTATCTTATGAAGTCTAAAGACGTCAATCAGTGTTGTATGCGTACCGAGATTGCTCTATTCCGTAGTGAATATATCTGTCCTCCTCCAACACACGCACAACCTTGCCTCTTTGGGCACAATCGCATTACGTTTACACCAAGTTTCAAATACAGTTTCAACATTAAACCAAGTAGGTCATCGATCTCTTAAAATACAGTTCCAACATGAATCTGAGGAAGTGATACATCTTAGATGAATATGATTTTACCCAAATTAGTGTTTACATAATCATTCTCGTGTTGGATCGGCTTTATGGTGATGGGGAGATTGCGGTTCGATTCAAGGTGAGGTGTGTTAAAGGTAGGTTTTATTAAATAGTTTCCCATTTCACTGAAATGCGTGAAACAATCCTCTAAGATTCTAACTTCCTCGTCCCTATTTCATTGGCGTAGATAATGTATGCATATAAGAGTCTAAGTCTGCGACATGATGGATTGTTTTTACTTTCTCGTTATGTTAAAGGTAGAGAAAGTATTGTGATAGTAAATAAAATTGAACTCGAGATTTTAATGAATGTCGGCGTTTAATGATCTCCAAATCGAAGAAAGTGGTTTTTGAATTTCCATCTGTCTGTCTGTCTGTCTGTACCTCAGACTAGAGCCTAAACTATTTTACCTGTCGGGCTAAAACTTGATACATAGGGTTTTCATAGGGTAGCCCTAAGATATTTTTGGAATAGGTTACCTAACCCTAAAATTAAGGGTAGTTTACTGAAGGGAAAAAAAGAGACACAATCGATTTTCTCAAAACCAGCTCAATAGATTTTGATTAAATTTTATTTCAAACATCTATAAATATTCCAATAAAAATGGCCACTCTCAAAATTTAGGCGAAATGACTTTAAGGTCTCCAGTCACATGCGTAAATTCTCATGTTTTATCATATATCCGGAACTATTTGAGATGTTAAATTACTTATTATTGAAAATATGTAGATTTATTTATAATACAAATATTTTATTCAAAACATATTTTTATAAGACCAATAACTTTCAAGCTATACACAAATATATGTTTATTTTAACTTTTCAAACACTAAAAGGTAAAGTATTGAAACCGTAAAAAAAACAAAAAAAAAAGAAATGTTGATAGATATTAACGTCTCATGATCCTCTAAGACTAAAAAGTGGTTTTTGCAATGCCGTGTGTCTGTGTGTCTGTTTAACCCTAAAACTACTAGTAAGAGTATTTAAATAGACAGCGAAAAAACTGATTTCTCAAATTCGAGGCTAATGATTTTGATTAAAATTCGTACCTAGGCGTTGATTAGGATTAATAATAAACTGGCTAGTTTCATTTTCCCGTGAAAATTACTTTAAGGGTACTTTACAAAAGCAGACATTTTTGTATCTCCGCAAATATTTGAGATACTAAATAACTTATCATTGTAAAATTTTAGTATTATTAAAGATAAAAAAAATTGTAATTGAAGTATATTTTTATAAAACCAATAGTTTCTGAAATACTGGCAAATATATTAATACAATTTTTTTAGCTTTAGTTGGGAAGATATACTACTTAAGTTTAAACGCAATAATTCTCTAATATCATAGGGTAAGCAAATACGTAAGAGTCTCAAGAAGTTGGTGTTTTTTTTCCCTTTAACCTTTTAGGGAAGTTGTTAGTCCAGCACAGGGGTGAATACAGAATTTTTGTGAGGTGGAAGAGACGTGGGTTCTTCCATCGGGATCGGATCGGGGAGGGGTGGGGGTACCTCAAGAAATTTCGACATAAATATATTTCAAAATTTGAGAGTTAATCTTTAAGTAATTATTAGCTGTAACGCTACCCTTGAGAATAATCCTCTAGTGAAGGGTATAACACGAAATTTGCGATTAGAATTAAAATTTATTAAAAGCTAATAATAAGAACATAAGCAAATAGAGATTATTAAGAGGGAAATAAGTTTAAACACTACAACAATCTCTTATATAAATACTTTTTTATTCATTCAACCAATTAGACAAAATAGATGGAATTATTCAGATTTTCGACCAATCGAATTTTAACTCCACTCTATAGTATAGCTAGTTATTTCTCATTTTAAGTCTAAATTTTACCACTAAGCCATACTAACACGTTACGTGTGTCATATTATTCAAAGATTTTGTTTAAAGCAGGATATTTAAATAACTTATTTTAAAGAGCTTTATTTATTATTAATCATTGAAATAGTAATAGTAACAATGATGATTAAATTTAAAATTGGTTTGAAATATGGTTAGTGAGATAGTATTGATTGACAATAAAACTAGTAATAACTTTAATATTAATTTAATTGGTTTAGTTTCTTGAGGGGGGCACGCGCCTCCCACACCCCACTCCTGGATCCACCTCTGGTACAGTAATGATCTACCTCTCTTATTTTAGACTCAATAGTCAATAATTACCTATTTTATTGGTCAAAATTTATAAAAGAGAAATTTAATAGCAATACGATCACCATAATATGTGCTAATATATGCATCCCCTAATAAATTGCTGACATTTTTTTAACCAGAATTCAAAATTTTAATACGAAGTATTGGCCCTTGGAGACCCAGTATCGATTTTTTTTATTGGTACGAATGTACAAATGAAAATGTTACTACTTAAAAATAAAACTATAAAATTTAAATCCGCGAGTCAAAAAATGTTTTACATATGTATATCACCATTTTGTCTCGCGATCGCTAGTGTATATTTGTAACATTACCAATATGACATAGTTACTACCTGCCCCTAAACAAGCTAATATTCATAGACATCCTGCAATAGAAATACCAATAGAACCTGTCAGCTTGAAATATTGCCTCAAATAAACTTATACTCATAGATTTCCAGCATTATTAAACATAACGATACTACTATATGTCTCTACTCACGCATATATCTGCCTTGTGTAGACCGATGTACAAGTCCAGCCTGCTCACCACGAATACTAGAATGAAGAGAAGTTCAAAACACGCTACAAATTGTGCAGCCCCCTGATGTTCCGACGAATAAAGCCAATAATTTTCTGATTGGCCAGTATGGTACTATTAGAAGACCACTCATACGTATGTACATCTAGGTTAGCGTACGTGAACTAACAAGCATAGCTCTACACCTGCTTGTTATGTAAGTCAAAAGCAGCGATAGATGTTCAAGACATTAAGAACCCGGCCTACATGACCAACACAAATAAGCTTTTCCGCCAGACGTTTGCGAATGATGTCATTACAAAGGAGAACTCCCACCTTCCCACTTGGCAACTAGACCTATATAACGAGGGAACCCAGACAATCTCATAGACTATTACTTTGGCCACTTCCACGAGAAGTCCTGTTCAGGACTAGGACGTTATATAACTCCCACCTTCCCACTTGGCAACTAGACCTATATAACGAGGGAACACAGACAATCTCAAATACTATTACTTTGGCAACTTCCACGAGAAGTCCTGTTCAGGACTAGGACGTTATATAGCCAGGATGGCTTATAATATCTTTGTTTAGATCTATACAATATAAATTGCTGCGATGGGTTTGAATTTTTTTTTAAATACTTTGGTTTATTTTGTTATGGAAATCTGTCAGTGTAAGTATCGATAATGTTTTGCTAACAACTTTAATCTCATACGTAAATTATGTTATGGAGCACTTAATGCTTCCTGTTGCCGCTTGGGCGCTAGCATAGTATTTTCTTGGTTTAAAGAAATAGCCACATTTTTTGGTTATTTTTATATCTTGCAATATTTAGGATAAATATTAAATTTTTAGCTTTTTTGGTTATCAGTAATTTAAATTATTTAAATTACTGATAATGTTTCTTTTGTTGGTTATTTTGAAGACTTATTTTCTTTGAAGTTAATGTTAAAGTAACTTAATTTTGTTGTTTAATATGGTTTTGACTTTAATATTCGCTGATTATTTTAGGCAAAATTACAAGTTCTGTAACGTAACTTTTTCTAGTTTGACATTAAATATTTAAATAAGGGACTTTTGTTTGATTCTTTAAAAGTCACGAGGGTAATTGTTCCGCGAAGGTTTGAGTTTAGTTAGGAAGTCAAACCTTTGGGCTGTAACGTAAATATCTGGTGCAATATTTAAATTTATTTCATAGATTCAAGCCTGTTTTGTCTGTATTCACTGGTTTGAATCTGACGCTTTGTGAACCATTTAAAAGAGGCTAATTAAGGTATTTGTAATTTTTGTAATATTTAGTAATTTAAACTTTTGATCCTTTTGATTTGATTTGATCTTAATTCACTGTGATGAATTAGAAACTTGTATTTCATCTAGAAAAAATTCTTTAAACAATAGCAACTATTTTGTTTATTTCATTGGGCTCTTCTAGACAAGTTTATTTTTTTAAGATTTTGAAACGCACTGCGCATGTAATAAATTGCTAAGATTTTTTTTTTTTTTCAACACACTTCAGTAAGACCTGTAAGGCCATGCAACTTGTTGTTTTAACACGATTCGTTACTTGGAATAAAATTCAAGTATTTCTTTAACCTGCAAATGTTTTACTTTTAAATATTATTAGTTATTTTAGAGATCGCCCTCCTCCTTTTTTAGTCTATTGTGGCCGTAACTAAATAGAGTGAGGGTGGGCGGTACAAATTATATTACGAATTTTGAGTAAATATCACAATTATTAAACTATAGAGCGAGAAAGTCTATGCAGAGTTCCGTACCATTTATTTGAATAGTGTTTTTTTAAATTATAATTATGTCTTTTGGAACGTAAGTTTAAATGTAATTATGATCAAACTTAATAACTTTATATCTGACGTACAATAGACTAATGCTATTAGTATTTTAACCAACTAAGTCGTGACAAAGTCTTATTAAATAAGACAGTAATTTTCGTAATTGTAGCATCTTAAAATCGAATGGAAGCCCTTTGGAGGAGGCTTATACCCCAACAATGTGACCAAATATAAAAGAAGTAAGCTGTATGAGTTAAAATTCATGTATATAATATAAAATAAGTAGCTTTGCCATTTTAAACATAGCTGATTTAATTTAAAATAGTTTCATTTCACTTACCGTTGAAAATTTCATACAAATCTTTTCCCCAAAATGAGATATTTAAGCCTTATTTCTTCACGTTTTACTAACAGGACTCCTAATTCTACAAGGGGAAAGTGAGTTTGTTATTTTATAGTTTACTATCCTGACATAAAGAACCTTGAGATAGAACTTGCCTTCAACATTATTCACCACATCCACTGGGTTACACTGATTTTTTAAAAATAGAAGCGAAGTCTTATCACCAATATTTTTACAAGATAAAATGTACTGGGCCAATATCTAATTAGTGGGCCTTTCCTTAAGGGAACACGGAGTTAAAAAATTATTTTGATATTCAATTCAAAAGGAACACAATTTTTCCGCTGTCGGTGAATTAATTAGTCTGACTTGCATTTTGGAAATCAAGAGACAGGTATGTGCGATGACCATTCTAACTCGGTGATTATCATAAGGGCTATAGCTATTTAAAAGATGTTAACGGAGTATTTAATCAAGGTAAACCAAACTAATAACAGCAATATTTTGTTTATATTATAAGCTCTGCATAATTTTTTATTTTATTATCTCATCGATCCACTTAGTAGGTATATTACAATTAGGAGGAACCGGGTAAATACGATGAATTGTAAATACTGATCTACCATTATTTTATTATTATTATTATTATTATTATTAGCACCGCGTCTCACTACCCGTTTGGGTTATACGCAATCTACCCTTCTTGAGTACCTACAAGATGTGTAACGTGCTGAAAAATGTATATTATTGGTGGAATTAACTAGCTGCTGATTGGCCAGAAGGTTCAGGAAAAGGAGGAGAAATTCACTCCATCAAGATGGTTTCTAGAAAACCTAGGTTTTCTTGGTGAACCAGTAAAGAATCCGGATGATTCGTGAGGAAGATCCGATGAACCGGGAGAAGAAAATGGAACGATAGTTACGGATACTACTTACCCGAGTCCATGTAATGATTAAGACTCAAATCATATGAGCTATATAGATACGGTCATGTTGCGAGCTCTAGTTACAAACGACGCTGGTTCGAGTGGAAAGCCGGTTATTGACAGAATACTCCTCATGGTTTCTTAGGCCTCATTAGTTAGTTTACATTTTAGTGTAGTTCTATAAAGATTTGTTACACCCTTCAATAAATATATTAATTCATACTTCCTATTGTGTCGTCATATTATGTGCAATAAAATCCACATGTGATTAATAAAATCCTATTTATAAGTCATATTTTTAAAAACCCGTTGCTATGAAATGTCAACTACTTGGAGCCCAAATACAAGATAGCACACACTACCACAACTAATATCTGGCACATGAGTATCACGAATGCTAAAGTAATATATCCGAGCCACGCGCATATGAAAATCTATATTATAAACCCTTTCAATCCTGATTAATGGTATATATAACATTTTAGAAATATTGACTTTCCATTTCCTAAATCTAAAAGCTACAATTAAGAGCTGTCATATCAAAATTGACGTATGATGAGGCTACGGAACAGTTTGTTATAGTTATTTCTTGGNATATATATATATATATATATATATATATATATATATATATATATAATAACCAAATGTTTGTGTCTCTTTTCGAACCCTCCAGAATTTTCTATATGACTTAGAAAGCTTAATATTTCTACACTTATATTATAGACCACGGCACAGAACCTAATTGAACCGAATTTTCGATATATTTTTTTAACTGAATGCATATTTTTAAAACTCTTTCATAGATTAAAAGAACAGTCTCACTTTGGAACTTGAAAAAGCCAAACTACGAACTTTGCACTTTGTACAGTGATAGAAAAAGTTCAATTAGACAATGTCACCTCTACACCTTTCTTTTAACAAACCTAAAATTTCGTTTTTATAATTCGAATGTATTTGAGCAAAACCTATTTTCACTCCCCTTTTATTTCAAAGAAATCCCTAACATAGTGTGAGTAGGAAGTATACGTTTTTCAGCTTATACTAAAAAGATAATGTCCATAATATTTATTCAGGTTTAGTTTAACTTTCATTGACAGGCATATATACCAGTAAAGAACAATATTTTAGAACTACAATTTGATAGGAAAATCTATTATTGACCCAAGTACTTTATAAATTAACTTACATGTTTTCATATACATAAATGTGTGTGTGTGTGTGTAGTATTTGAATATTTATTAAATATATATTAAATAAATAACAATATATATGAAATAAATATACATATTCTGACTGCATTTACTTGCTACGTATGTATATATCCGGGTCTTTAGTCCTTTCAAAGATCACTTTTGAAAGTGGTGTAAACCTTTCCCGCCCCGCATCTTAAGTTCTTCGTGAGGCGTTGCCGCGTCTCTTGCCTCATTTGCATTTGTTTATTATCTCCGTTCCGACGCGCGAATTCTTGGCCTCAATGTCGCTACAAGATTAGAAACAATACTAACAACAATACTACACTTAGACACGTACAGCTATACCTAAGGCGAGGAGAGGAGAGGTGTTTCTTTTTCATTTTGTGTTCTGGTTGATTACTTTCCCCTCGGATTCGCTTGGAGAAGTTCAATGTCTAGAGAACGAGAGTTTTCACGCCGAGGAAAATATTATTGTAGTATTCTGTTCATGGTATATTACCACGGTCTCGTTTTGATGTTGTGTTTTAATAAGTTCAAGTGGAGCTACTAGAATAACAGCTTTAATGAAGAGTGGAGGTGCAGGGGGCCTAATGTACATATATTTAATATTATTTTAAAATTGAGCGATAATTTTTATAATAAGCATTTTATGTTGTGCGTGCCAGACCAATTAATATGATGTTCTAAGAATTTTTTCTTTTTAAAATTTAAAAAAAATAGTTAAATTTACTTTTGTTCTGTGACTCCCCAAAAAATTTGAATTTTTTCAATATTTGCTGGATTTTGACAAAACTTGAAATATATATGGCACCCATCAGAATCCAAAGGTATCATTCAAGTTTGGATTTTGGTTGCAACATAACTAAAATAAAGCCTTCACCAATATTTAAAATTTTAGTACGACTTCACTGTGGCAACAAAACTGTAAAATAATTTGTGTTTATTAGCTTATTTTTTAAAGTTTTGATGAAAAAATGCTAATTAAATTTGGTAAGTCAATTATAAACATATTATAATTCGTTGAAATTTCCCTGTACCGATGGTCACATTATAAATATATATGCCGAAATCATTTAAAATCCAATTTTCATAGGAAGAAGCTTAACCGACAGCTAGAAAAGACACTAGATTTACATTCACATAATCATATATCAAGTCATGTGTCCTTTTTGATAGATATTATCAATACCTATAAAATAATAGTAATAATAAAGTAAAATGCTATCAATTTTGGCCACAAACAAATATTTTTGTATTTTCTAAAGGTCCCCTCCTAAGAAAATTGGACTATAGTTTGGTGTGGCATTGATGGCGTGGTCATGGTTTGATTATCAACTGAGTGTTCTCAAAATTGTTTTCTAAATTGTTGCTCCTTTGCCTATTAATGCTTAGGTGCAAAATATTCAGTAGTCAAGAATAGGATTATTAGCAACACTAAATAAAGCTAGAAATAAATAATTTATGAACAAAAAATTAATATATTTTCCAACACTATCTTTTTTCACGAAAATATAAATTTTTATTGGTATACGAATCATAAAAATAATTCATGCATGGAGATGGATGTTTTTTTTTTAAAAAATTAAATGTATAAAAAAATGTATTCATGAAAGTGAATGCTAACAATTTTAACAACGAAAAAACTTGTGGAAACCATCATATTTTAAAAAAAGTAGTAAAGCAGTTACTCTCCGTCAATGAACAGTAATCACGCCTCAGGGTATAGATTAATGATAAAAAATGAAAATGCTTCATGTAGTCCGCCTTTCCCATTGGCATTGATAAAACGTCACAGTAGATATGGGATGGTGAATGTTAGCCTTTGATTTTATTTTTATATCTACCACGTCTAGTTGAGATTGTGAGAGTGTACTGTACACTCATTTACGTGAAATATGATAACAAAATATATATCTGTTACAGTCCAAACCCGATTCCAGGACAAACTAGATCAGACTAGGTTGAATTGATAAATCCTAATATCCTCAGGATATACTGGTTTAGCCTGAAATTTTGGGCTAGCTCATAGGATAAATTAGTATAGCCTACAGTTTTATTAGGTCAAACCATGTTTAGGTTAGTTTAGGTTAGGTTATCTGACAACATTCGTGTATGAACTATGAATTATGAAACATGTCCAAGGTTGATTTATCGTATGGGTTAAGAAGAATGAAAACTAGTACTGCCTAAAAATATCAGGCTATATCGGTTTATCTTACAAACGGCCAGATGTATTAATTTGACCTAATCCGAACTAGCTTGTACTGGAATATGGTTTGAACTCTAACATAGCAAATAAAAGTTATTTCTACTTTATATTATAACATTACAAATCATGTATAATGTTGTTTAACTTGACTATTTTAATCGCATTGGTGTACACATTGTCTAACAAATCAAGAGCCCAATATATTTGATTGTTGGTGATTGTAAATTTGTGGTTTGAAGCTTAGTAGGGTGCATTGGGGCTAGTTTTTTTAAACGTCTTTCTCACTCTGTTACCTGCATTCCCTTTGCAATCTAGTTTGGGTGAAAATATTCCAAGCTACCTTCCTTTGGTTTTTGACATGTTACGTATTTGAATTTTAAAGCGTGGGATTATTTATTTCAACATCATATTATAAACAGTATTTTGTGCTTTTAAAATACGTTACTAATTATTTTTGATAAAACTAAATCTATAAATGAAGTCAATTTGTAAAAGCATGAGCCTTAGATGATAGAAAAAAAATCCAGTATAAAGTCCGTAATTTTATTTATTTTTGGTCAAAAAAGTTATGTCCAAAATTTAAAAACCACAATAAGTAGATAAGCTTAGTTTAATTTTATACTAGAAGTAATCTCAGTGTGTATTACAACAAATGCTCAGTCACCGGAGAGCAATATTAGACAAGCCTGACGGTCAGTCCACGTTATTACAGATGTATATAGTTATAATTAGGGGGCGTTCAAGTATTATGATAGCACCTTTTTGGACATATTGGACCCCCTTCCCTCCAATATGAAAGCAAAACAAAGCGAACACCTAAACCCCTGTCTCCCCCTCCTCTTGCTTACGTTATATTCACCCACCTCTTTTTAACTTATTCAAATGACCATTATTTTTTATATACTTTATAAACTGCTTGCAAGCTAATTATTAAGATTAAGGTGTAAATGAGTGGTGTGAAATAATTCGTAATAAACTGACTTTAGATGTATTATACTAAAGAGGTGAAATTATATAAACAAAAATAATTTACACTTAATTGGAATTATAAAAAAAAGTATTATAAGTAAATACACGAGTTATTATAGCTATAAGAATCTCAAAACCTTCTTTAATCTGATGATCAATGGCCTTTAATCCTGGTCTCATCACTTGTAGTTATTATGTGTACATTTGGGGTGGTTGGGTCCATGCACCTCTTCTTGTCCATCTATCTTTGTCTTACGTGAACATTGTTCTAGCCCTCGTCTCTCCTTGTCAGTAACAACCAGAAGAGTTCGAAACACCCCCCCCCTCCCTCTCTTTCTCTTTAAGGTACTTACGTAATACTTGAACACCCTTTACAGTGTTTAGAGCTAAAAATAACAGTTTGTTTTTTAGAACTGAACATTCCCATGCCGTTATATCTATCTCTCTCGTTTGATGGTCGCGGCTCTACATTTGACATATGTTCTCCCTTGGTTTGGTTCTAGCCGGCCGCGATGCAACACGTGACCCCTATGGAGCTATGTTTGTCCTCACAGATGTTACCGAGGACTGTGTTTCGCAGATTGCCTCGACAGTTAGAGTCAGGGGCGGGGGAAGTGGGGGAAAGGGAATATCATCATCAGTTTTGCTCAAACTGTCCAGATCAGTGGGACGTCATTTACAGAGACAGAGGGTAAGGGGGTGTAGTATGTACGACTCACTGGGGCATTAAATTGGTACTGCCCGTTCCGTTTGCGTTGGATCGCCCAAAGATACCTCTTCTTTTTCAAACCTTACTTGTAATTTGTGTCACGGGATTGTTTCATACAATAATGTTTATATTAGCTT
The DNA here is from genome assembly GCA_901482245.1 of Timema douglasi. Taxonomy (NCBI): domain Eukaryota; kingdom Metazoa; phylum Arthropoda; class Insecta; order Phasmatodea; family Timematidae; genus Timema; species Timema douglasi. The sequence goes on along the minus strand of CABEEJ010001089.1, from coordinate 121,029 downwards.
AAGGTGGGAATGAAGGGGACGCGAGAAAAGCTCAGTGTTCCTGCAGTTTTTATACCAAAACATTTTTGTTAAAAGAAACCAAATATGGCTGAAGTGCAAACATAATGTAATTTTCTTCACGTGGTGATATCAACCGTTGTTGAATATTGGTCAAGGGTGTCCTGGAATCTAATGACAACTCAAAAGTTTCTCATCTAATGTCGCTATGCTTCATGACAGATAATCAATAACTGGTGATATTACCATGTGAAGAAAATCAAATACTATGTTTGTACAAAAGCAATGTTTGATTAATTTTGGTCAAGAAATATATTGCTATTATAAATGTAAAAACACTAGCCTTAGCTCGCGTTCCCTAAATCTCCCTCAAGTTAGTATATTTAAGCTAGTACTAAACACACACCCCGAGTGATAGGAATAGTAATTATTAGAAAGAGGAGTGTGTACTGTACTGTACCTTTCGTTCACCCTGAAAAGTAGCAAGGTTCAAATATGGCGCAGCTTATAAGATAGGGCCATAGTGTAACACGTCAAAGTAAGACCACCACATTTCAAGACACACAGAGTGTATTTTAAGGAATAAATGGAGATTGATTCAGGATACCTTAAATTTCGTAATCTGTCTCCTAATCACGAAGAAAACATTTTTTTAATGTATATTTTTTGACTGGCACGTGGCCTTATCGGTAAACTAGTCTATCCTAGTTTTCTTGTAATGTAAAAGTCAGGGTATTTATCCTGGCAAGATGTGCTGGAGATATTTTTTATTTACATTTTTCCTCTCCTCTCAACACAAATTCAGGTACCTTTTCTGTAGTCTGTGCCACTAAAATCCCTGCTATATAAATGTAGTTAGCATTTCGTTTTTCATGGATGGTTGTGAAAAAACTCAAATAAAATGTTTTGTTAAGTAAGTGGTCCCCGTCTTACTAACTTCCCATCCATTCCAGCCACGTTATCGCACTGGTGGAATAGAATTAGAAAGGTAGAATAATCTATTAATATATAGGAGAGTATTTAAAATGTGCAAGGAGATATATCGAGACATTATTTAGTACCTCTCCTCAGTACTCCCGGCTGGCAATAAAGCCTCAACCACTCTGACACCGACAAATCCAAGAAGACTAACGCCTTTTCCCTTTAAACACCCTTGCGAGTGTTCTGTAAATTGTTACAATTATTATTAGTATTATATTACATAAACCGCAAGTTAGCTAGTTACTTAGTTTGACACCTTAGCTCAGTTGATAACGTGTCTGTCTACTTATTTATGGGTCCTGGGTTCGATTTCTGGCATTGCCGTAAAATGTATAATTTGTGAAATGTGGGTTTTACCTTTATCATTGTCTGATTGTTGTGTCTGTTCTAGATTTAACTTAGTTTGTAAGTCGTGTGCTGATATAATTAGTAGGTTCAGAAAGTACACTTCAAATAGCTACCTCAAATAAGTGGGGGGNNNNGTGGGGGGGGGGGGGGGAATATTTAAAAGTTAGTTAGATAATTTTTCCACTTCTAACATCCCTGAACACAATCTAGAACAAAAATAAAATTTCTCGATACTATATAACGCTAATTTTGAAAGAACTCGATTAGAATTTTGTGGCAAAAAGAGTGTCGATGTTGTCAACTACGGAATCCCTTTGAAATGACAAATTTAGTCCATCACTGCCCAGCAGGATTTTGATTGGCTAGGGATGAGAAAGAGTGGAAGAGGGGGTAGATTAATTTTATTCAAGACTCGGAGAATTTTGTTAGTGTTTTGTTGGTCACAGTTTTCCTATCACCCCTCTCCACAAAATAAACGAGAATTTCCTAGTAATAATATTATTGTAGACCTAATGTATTGTAAATACGTTTGACAGAGTATTATCTTTATATTTTAGACTTTTGATTCAATTTCCTAAATATGTTTCCATTAATAAAACGAATACACTTTCAATTATTATTGGTATTTTTAACAGACTGTTTATTATAAATAATCTAATGTATCAAACAATAGTCCAAAGGACGCTTGTTAATTTCTCAATGTATTTGAACAGAAACAAAAAAANAAAAAAAAAAAAAAAAAAAAAAAATCAGGATATTTTACTTAAAATAACAAGAACAAGAATAAATATTAGACCTGATTTCGTGGTCACATGTTCTAAGGCGTCACTCTCGTGTTAGACTAGACAACCGATTACAGGGAGATTTGGGTTCAAATTTCGCCCGGGTGTAGTGAGGCTGGTTTTTCCAAAATAGATTTTCACTCTTACTCCACAAAAATGTGGGTACACCTCCTCTAAAACAACTCAAACTTTTCCATCCCTAAATCATTAGGGTAACTATTACATATGCGTGTAACCTGAACCGGAAGTAAGACGTGGTGATAAGAAGATATAAATAAATAAAGATCAAAGAAAGTGTGGGAATATTGTTTTGTGGAGTTGATCAATTTATAATATCGGATGTTTATAAAGAACATTATTACCATTTAAAAAATAGATTTTTATATTTTATATTGTATCACTTGTTTCTAAATGCTTTAATATTTTATAATATAGATAAATATTACTGTATGTACACAGTAGATGTTATTGTATATACATATGTAGATATTATTGTATATTTTTATTTATAAATACTACTGTACATACTTTCACGTACCATACGTCAAGTCAAGTATTATGATTGTTATTATATTATTAGCACCACTTCTTACTACCTCTTCTGGTTATACGCACTTACGCTAATGTATAATGGTAGGGTTATTGTGAGATGAAATGGAGGACATACAGTTTAACGTGGGATCCGAACCACGGTGGAGGCCTGGCAATCCCCACATTCACAAGTTGGGATTAATACACGTCTTGTCAGAGATGAAGGAAGAGTTTGGCAATCAGATAAATCCGTGCCGGGAATCAAGTCATGTAAACTGTAATGATATTGGTTTGGATTAATCTAGATTATGTAAAAAGTCATGGATGAAGGTAATTTTTATTTAAAGTAATATAAGTAGAGTTTCCTTTTAAGATTCATCCATGAAGAAACATGCGCTTCTCAGAAACAATGTGAAAAGGATTTCACCACTAAAATATATTTTTATACCATCTTTCCTGTTAAAAGGAACAACTCCGCAGTATTTGACAAATACGGAGTATTTGGAGAAGATGCTATTTCCCTATACCGATAAGAAGCTAGCCTTCACATCATCTGTCACCAGGACTCTTTCTATTAGTTGGTTTTTACACTGTTTATGAGGGGAGAGAAAGGCAAGGGGTATGTCATATATAAACCGTTGTGCGTATGTTTAAGGCATCTCCCACCCACGCACAAGTCACAAAATCACACACCATTTGGGATCCAAACATCTACAATGGGATCGCCCACGCACAAGTCAGAGCCATACACTGGCAGTCACAGTCTAACACAGTATAAAATAATTTACATTAATATCACAAGTGTGCAGTTATATAAAATATTTAATTGGAATATGTATAAATAATTAACAGATGTCATTTAAATAAACCGCGTGTTAATAAACAGCCATCAACAGTTCTCTTTCTTACATTTTATTAATATACCGATTTAATTAGTGCTCGACCATTGAGCTATAGACAGCTGGTTAAACGGTATCTTTTCCGTACAGTGATGTTAGGCACTCGATCACGGAGCTATAGACAGCCTAGACATCATCACAGCATTATTATATCAGGGAATTAATCCGTAGTGTTTCAATCGACGCCCAAAGCGGGGTGATTAATTCCATTAATTCAATAGTGATACAATTGACGCCAAATGCGGGGTGAAAGATTCCATAGTGATACAAAACTTCAGCTGTAACTTTTGATAAATGTTATCTCTAGCTATAAAATACAATAATAATATAGAAAACTGTTATCAATGTTTTATTTAAGTCCCTTTCCAAAAAATCGGATTGTATTGACAGAAACATTTTAGGTTATGTTTATGGAAACCACTTTTATAAAGGTGTAAAATTCCAAAATCAAATGACTACAACACGTCTCAAGATTGGCTGACCAACGTTAACCCAAAATATTTATAAAATGCCAACTCAGGGTCAAAAGAAGACATGATAAAGAGCTTAAATGACTTTTGGATAGTGTTCACTTGAAGGCCGGAACATACCATTAAAGTATATATTCGTGAAGGACTATTATGCTATTATTTGATGTGCGAAATATTAATATTATTTTAAAGAAGAAGAATTCTTCTTTTACCTTATTGGCTCACTCAACGAAATAGAAAGAAAAATGGACGATGACAAAGATATTTCAATAGACACGAAAGCCAAATTATTTATATCTAAATAAAGATTCTACAACCTCTTATGATATATGTATACCTATTTTAGGACATTATTAATAGTAAGCATAATCTAGGTATGTAATTCCTTATATATTAACAATCTGGCCCGTTGACGCATCACTCGTGATTTTATCAATGATTGCTCATAACTTTAGTATTTAGATTTTATAAATGTAAGCTCACTGTATTTTAAATATAGACCAGAATCCATCACATCACCATCAATACATTCAATATGAGTTTAATTTAGTAGAAATGAAAAATTATTTTCTAAACTGCGTCTTCATTATTGAAAAATATAAACTTAAATATGTTAATAAACAAAGTAAATGCTTTTATTTTTAAAAAAATATTAAAATTTGTTTGATAGAAATTGAGAAGTTGCTTTCAAAAGAAATGGCTGTTTTCTAAAATTGCGGATTTTTCTTTTAATAATTTTGAAATTAGAGATTTAAGAGCACATGCACGTTGGATATATTTTTATTTTATGAAAATTGGTTTTATATAACTTTGAAAATAATTGACAAAATGAATAGCTTCGTTTTAAATTATATTGGTGAAGGGAAATTTGTTCACCCTAAGCTTCTCAGTAGTAATATAATGTATTTTAAATCAATATCAAGTACAAAGGAGTTCCAAACAAGGGCTATGATAGGGTGCTAATTAAATTCTAAAAATATGATTTTATAGTCAAAGCATCACGTATCTAACATTCTTGCACACTGTACAAATTAGTGTCTATAAAGTTTCTCTTTATGATGTCGAACACAATTAGCAAGCTTGTGAGCACATTGTGTTAGTTTACGCAACTAATTTAAGTAAACGATGGAATGGATTTTCCCTTCAAGGCGTATCATGAACATAAACATCGTCAAATAACCGAAACTCTCGATAGTCATGGTTGCAAAACTCCCCATATCTGTCCCTGAATTAAAATGAACCTTGTCAAGGTCGAATGTAAGTCTTTCTTGCAGCGCGTCTAACTAGCCGGTCGTGCTGTAAGCCGATGTACCAATCACGATAGTGGTTTTAGGGATTAGAAAGGTTATATTTAGAGGAAGAGTACTCACATCTGCGTAGAGGAAGAGTGTAAAATTATTTTGAAAAAATCACTGTCAGTATAATTATCTTAAAGAGATTCAAGTCTTGATTTCACTGTCATTGGCAGTCTAGTCTACTGCGAGAATAACGCGTTAGACCACGCGGACACCGAAAAGGTGGGGGGGGTGGGGGGGGATGTAAGTTAATGCAAGTGGACAAAACAAATATAATCTTTATTTATCATGGTTTACTAAATTAATCCAAACAATTTTTGAATATATGTCACAAGCATATCGAAATTAAATAGAAAATGTATCTAGTTATTTAAAATGTTACTATTTAAATGCGACTCTAGTGATGACCAATATTCAAGAATTGTAGAGATTATTATGACGTGTAGGAATTTAAATTATACTTCTCTAGTGAAGTAATATTTTATTTTATTGACTATTTAAAAAAAAAATCAAAATTGCAAAAATAAGGACTACCTCACGCTCCATGCCACTACGTCTATTTAAGCAGATAAATAATGTACATACTGCACCCATTCCACCAATTCACTGAGTGCACTTAAAGTTCATACAAAATGTGCTTAACTAATTTGTTTTAACTATGAAACATTATTAAGTACTACTAAAACTTAACCCATTTTACCAACAAATGTATGACTTGTCAAATTGTCCCACGTTTCCAACGCAACCAAGTAGGAAGACGTCTCATACTACATCAATAAACATAAAGATAGAACGGTAACAAAACATTGACGTATCACTAAACCAAGGGTCCCGAATTTAGTTCACGTGTCCAGATATAATTATTTTAACTTATTAGTGGCCTAGTTAGCTAATGCGCCAGTTTCGTATTGAGATAGACTGCCGAAGACAGGGATATCGAGGTTCAAATCTCGGTCGGGTGAACTGGGGTAAGGGGTTCCTAAATGGTTTTCCACTCTCCCTTCACGCAAATGCAGGTTCACTTCATCTATATTTGACCTTTGCAATTTCTAGCTCACTAGCGTGATTAGTACATAAGCGTATAGCCTGAATGGGTAATAAGACGCGGTGCTAAATAATAATAATAGTAATAATAATAAATTTAACTTAATAAAACAATTATATAGTTTTCAATGACTAATCCGGTATCTACTGACCACGCCTTCAGGAGGTAAACTGGACAAGCACCAAGCCTTAATATCAAAGGTGACCTGGCGGTCTAGGAGTAGGGTGTCAGGGTCTGGGGTTCAATACTCGGCTCCGGCACAGATTCATCTGATTGCCAAACCCTTCCTTCACCTTTGACAAGACGTGTATTAATCACAGCTTGTAAATGTGTAGAATGACAAACCTCCACCGTGGTTCGGATCCCATGTTAAACTGAAGGTCCTCCATTTCATCTCGCAATGATCCTATAATTACACATTAGCGTAAGTTCGTATAACCCGAACGTGTAGTAAGACGTGGTGCTAAATAATAACAATTATAACAATAATAATAACAACTTAACATAAATAGGCATTCTAGTTTATTGCCAATCGTATAAACCGAACAGTTAGTAAAGCATGGTGCTAGGTATTATTTTATTGCTCAACAACCGTTATATTTTGTCATTAGTTTTTTTTTAACTCTTAGGCCTACATCTTGAACTTAAGTCCTTAAGGGTCCAGGCTCTGTACCATATTACAGATAGTCCCTTCACTCACTGGTTATAGTATAGAGGTTTAGTTTAATTTGCTATACACAATACAGTTCTTTAATCATTGTCATTGAAATAATGACCTTTCGTGATAAACTTCTTAAATAGCAAGAAAATTTCCTTGATAAATAGTTCCGTAGTGCCCAAGACAAATATTCAAAAAATGTTAAGATCTCTATGCGCTAAGATTTAATTAAAATTCGTCTACTGGAGAGCTATTATTTTTATTTTGGGGAATGAACATTTTTGCTATCGATACTACTGAGAGACTGATATTTACTAGCACGCCCTTCTATCACGCTTTAAGCTACATTTCGTTCCACCCTAACTTAATCCCAAATTAAATCATCTTCAAAAAATAACGTTTACAATTATTTTTCCAAACTTACTAAAATAAAATAAGAAATTTTTCTCATAGGTACCACCCAGGTACTTTCGAAATTTAATTTCTTTAAAAAAATTGTCTGCCTCAAGATTCAATTTGAAGGTTATTTAATAAGGTAATCGTAAGATCGGGTGTAAATAATTTAACTGTTGTAAAGTTGTCAAAACTTAATACAAATTAGGCCAAAGGCAGAGAAAATACAGGTTGCATTGGTGTTACAATTTCGCTGACAAAATGAAAGGATCTGTCGTAAAACAGAACACCTATTAATAAACTATTTTTAAACATTACAATAATTTGTTTCTATTACATTTTAATTATAATTTATAGATTTCAAATTCTCAGCTCTCAACCAGGTGTCGAAGTGCGGGCGAAACAAATAGAGATGTATTGGATCTAAAAAAAAACAAATAAAAAAATAAATCTGTAATAAGTATTGTTGTGAAAACATTGAAATTTGGCGTCCCCTAACACATATATTTTGGGTAAGAGGAATAAAATGCAAAAATTGAAGATTCCGCCAATCACGGGATCATTAACAAATCAACTTAAATCCCCTCCGTAAGCCTTATTCATTATTCTCTGAAGCTATTGAAAGTGCGTATAAATGCTAGTATTTGTTTATTAGCCACCTCAGTCATAATATTTGCATCCCCCAAATGTTAGTATTTATCTTTTTAGCCACCTTTATCATCATTTTTACATCCCCCAAATGTTAGTCTTTATCTTTTAGCCACCTTTATCATCATTTTTACATACCCCAGATGTTTGTCTTTATCTTTTAGCCACCTTTATTATAATTTTTACATCCCCCAAATGTTAGTCTTTATCTTTTAGCCACCTTTATAATAATTTTTACACCCCCAAATGTTAGTATTTATCTTTTAGCCACCTTTATCATAATCTTCACATCCCCCAAATGTTAGTATTTATCTTTTAGCCACCTCAGTCATAATATTTGCATTCCCCAAATGTTAGTATTTATCTTTTAGCCACCATTATCATCATTTTTACATCCCCCAAATGTTAGTATTTATCTTTTAGCCACCTTTATCATAATCTTCACACCCCCCAAGTGTTGATATTTTAATTTTAAAATTTGCCAGCCACCCTCCTTCTAGTCCTTGATCTTAAACGGACGTTCTTTTGAACTAATACAAATAACAGGAAACCAATGGGCTTCTCTTTCTAACACTTCATCTTAAACGCTATCACGTGTCTTGTGTGTCGGCACCTTTGATCCACTGTCTCGTTATCTGAGTGCTGAAAGGGGGAGAGGGGATTTGAAAGGAGGTGTAACAGGAAGAGTGTAGGGGTAGCTATAAGTGGAGCGTGATGGGGTTGGAACCGAAGGGGGAGTGGGGGGAATTGACTGATCTTCCAGATAGAACCCTGCAACTTGATGGCACTTTGGAAGGTGTTTAGTGTCAAGTCCTGTATCAACAGATATTATGGGGGTAACTACCAACATGGCAAACTGAACCATGATGGTGGTGTTTAGTTTTAACATTTCAATAAATACATTTTGGGATGGAGGTAAATAACAGTGGTAGTTATCGAAAATTGATTTTGTAATCATATAGTAATGTGAAAATAATGAAATTGAGAATCTATGAGATACAATATTAAACCCTTGTACTGTTGAGTGTAATGTTTGTCTTTGATATCATCCTCATCGGTGTTCACATTGTTTGAGCCATCAGACTCTGAATATAATAACTTTTGAAAACGAAGAGGTCAAGGTTCTAATCTTGACTAGTGTCGATTTGTGAGTACAATGCATATTATATTTTATCTTTGTTATATAAGGCTGAAAGTAGATCTGTCCGGAAATGAAAACCGATTTCCAGATGAGCTGGAAAACTGAAATTTGACAGGAAGGAAGAGTGATTGCCCCATTTAACTATAAATAGATAAGATACATTAATTTCAAAATGGGGTGGGGGTGGGGTGGTATAATTAGAAAAAAAAACGTTTGGATTAGGTAAAAAATTAAAATTTGGCAATAAGGTATAAGGTATAGCTTCAGATAAACCAATAAGTCTTAAAATATGAAATTTGACCTCCAAGAGGAGGAACAGGGGGTTGAAAGTTTTCAGAATACACAAATGTATATTTTGAACCAGCTGACACAGAGTCTTGAAATTTAAATGAAATTTTTTCCAGAATTGGTGAGAATATTTGAAAGCTTTTCAAATCTATTCCCCTAAGAGGGTGAAGATGGGGTAGGGGACCCATCTTTCCCCAAAATATGGACATAAAAACTTGAATTTTTGCTTGACGGGATCCCCCAACTAATCAAAAAGGTATAAACAATAGGGAATTTCAAAATGGGACCCCAGAAAATGGAAGAAGGGGCTATATATGTTATGTTGGTGAGGTATAAAATTAAAATTTTCTAATCATATAAAGGGAAAATTCAAAAAATTCATAAAAGAAAGAAACTATTAATGGTGGTAGAAAATCTAGGTTTGGCAAGCAGGTGAGACACCTCAAGAAAAACAAATAAGTTTTAAAACTATAAATTTCTAAGTGGTAGCTGGATATATAGGGAGAGTGAACTTGGGGGGGGGGGCGGTTATATAGAGCTTTAACGTTTTCAAAATTAATAAAAACAAATTCTTCTCAGTGGGGTAAAAAATTTAAATTTAAAGGGAATATAAAGGTACCACTTAAAATAAACAGAAGTGTCTCAAAATTTTAAATTGGATCCCGGGAAATAAGTTAATAGGGAGGAGGGGATTTATAAAAATAATTCAATTTTAGGTTGGGTAGAAAATTTAAATTGGCCAATCAGATATATGGACCCCTCGAATAACCAAATAAAATATAAATTTCTAAGAGTGAATTTGAAAAATGCGGGTGAGTGGGGAACTCCCTAAACTAATACTAACAACTATTTCTCTGTTTGGGATTGAAGTGAGAGTTGACAGGATAGTTTAGGGAATATTAGAGTCTATACATAAATATTAAAGTTTGAACATGTTAAATTACAAATTGGGATTTCAAAAGATGGGAGAGTGGGAGTAGGAAATGGTGTATAAATATTTAAAAAAAAACTTTTAGAGTATGAAGAAAATTAAACTTGTCAAGATTACTCCAAATTTCAAAATTAGTGCCATGTATTCTCTCTTTTTAAGTAGAGGGAGCAGGGCTGGTGAAATGTTGAGGCTTTAAAAAAATTTAAACTTAAAGGATAAACTACGTATAAATATTGTGGAGGATTGAAATGTTTCAGACAGGTGTAAGGATTATCCCAAACTGCAATGAAAGTTTAAACATTCTTAAATTTCAAAATAAAATTCCAGAAAATGGAAAGGTGCTCCTTTCAAAGTTTTCAAAAACATATTGGAGAAATTGTCAAGAGTTGGTAGAAAGAGCATAACAAAAGAAAACATTTCTGAAGTTTGAAATTAAAAATGGGAGGATGGTGGTTAAATAGTGAATGAGTAGAAAATTTAAACTTATACATCGATATGACAGAAAATAGAAATTTCGCAGATAGATAGAAAAGTATAAAAATTTATTTTAGTTTTAAAATCAACATCTGTTTTGAAGAACTGCGGGGAATTTACAAAAACTAATATAAAAACCTTTCTAAGTGTTTTAGAAAATGTAAATACTTTCAATAACAGCCCCAAATGATAAAAAATAAATAAATATTGAATATTTACAACTTAAAAGATTTGTTTGGGAAATGGGTGGCTCAAAATTTACTAAACCAATAGAAAAATAATTTCTAGACGTGGAATAAAATTTAAATTTGGCACGTAAATATACCTTGCAAGTAATCGAGATCTCCCTGAATAAATGGAATTCCAAAACTGAAAACCAAGAAACCCAAGAGCTCGAAATTGATACGACTATTTTAGGTGATGTAGGAAATTTAAATTTCGCAGGCACCTAAAAGAACCATAACAGATAGCCAAATAAATCATAAAATTTCAAAATTGGAATGAGGGAACCAAAATGTACTGGAGGAAAGAGGGCGGAGAAGTTTGAAATCCCTTCAAAGTTATTAGAAATTATACCTTTAAATATGGAAAAAAAATTAATTTTGGCAAATATCTCCCAAGATAACATAACAATTGGAAGGTGTTAATTTAACTCTAGGGTTCAATAAATATATAAAAGGTTATGGAAGGAGGAGAAAGGTGATCTATAAAGTGCTAAACTAATAAAATAACTTTATCGTGATCGTGCCTAGGCAAACCATCTATTAATATTATTTAAATTGAAATATAGTATATTTCGATATGGCTATAACCGTATCAATCAAATATAATGGCGTTGCTATTTAATTCACCATAAACATTACATTTGTTTGTGCACACAGATCAGGCTTTAGGTAAGATTTTTCTCGAAGATTTAATCTATTGAATGCAATAGTTGCCTTGGTATTTTCATAGTTCAAGATTTCTTATTGTTACCTTACAAATCTAAATCGTCTACGTATACTAATAGCTACGTTGTACCATTTGTTGTCAAACTTTACCTACTATATATTACTATCATAATAGCATACGCTTTGGTATGACAGGTTCTACGTATGCATGGAAAGTATTAAGCCACACAGATCTAAAGGAAAAATTAAGTAATTAATGTAATTTTAAAAATAATTATTTAATATTTCACTTTGTTTAATAAGGAAAAAAAGATTAATTTTATTTTGAGATTGAAGTGTTATAAAAATGAACGTTTCTAATTATATACAAATATATTTGAAATTCATATATCTGATTTTTAAATTAATAACATTTAAAAAAATATAACATAAACAATACATTTACTAAAACCTAAAAATATGTTTGTGTATACCATGCAACCCTAAAATGCATTTAGCTTAAAATTTGTTCGGCCAAAAGTTTTGGAATTCCTTGTTTTAATAAACTTGTTAACCTTAAATTTGTCAATCCTAATTAACTCAGAATACCATCTTATCTCTAAAATATTGTACCAGATGAAATCATTTCACTAGGACGAGTAGTTATTTGATGATGATATTGTTTGATAAAAGGAACACAGTATTTCTATAACATGGTAACACAGAGACAAGTATTATTCAAGGTCTGGGAATAATAATAAATAATAAATAGATTGAATGTATAAGAAGGAGGCGTTCACATGATGTATTGTAAGCTATTCAAAAGCCTTATTAAATAAAATTACTCAATGTGCTTCCTTCTTCTAAAGCAAGGGATCCCATTAGCATGTTTGTCCCCTATAAAAAGGTAACAAAGAAAAGACTTGAGTCTTCAACACTGTTGAAGAATATTTCCGTCACTTCGATTAAAAAACCGTGTATGTCACATTCAACTGAGATTTAGTTTCGAAACAACAATAATTAGTAAGTACGGGTAGTAGGCATCAAACTCGTCTAGTCTAGTTAACCAGTGAAGAGTAATTTTGGGTTTGAAATACGGAGGATTGTGTTCAGTGTGTTATTCCTAAAAGTTTTTTTTTTTACTTATCCTTCCCACAGATGTTGGTATAGTATATAACTAAATATTCAATAGTTCCATTAGAAATTCAAATGGTTGATATATATAATATATAAAATATGGTTTTACTTTTATACTTTATGGTCATTCAATTTTAGTTATTGATAAATAAGAATAAAACCAAAATATAAGAAAAAATTTAACAAATGTATATGGTCCTTTAAATAATCATAATAATTATACCTATCATTAAATTTGGTCAAACATCAATATTCTAATAGTAATATAAAAGTATTATAGACACATAATATATATATATATATATACATTATTTTAGTTACATGTATTTATATGTATATAATAATATATTCTATATACAGTAAGATTTTCTTATTAGGATATTTTAAAAATACAAACACATTTTGTTTAGGTCGTCTTTTTCGAATACTTGATAGTGATATTATTTATTATATAGCTAGTGATAATTTAACATGACATGAAATATGAATATATGAAAGAAGATCTAGTAAGTTTTCTAGCCGTCAAATAAGGTTCTCTTCAAGAAAATAGGACTGTATATGAGTATTTCAAAATATTATCCACAATATAATAAATAAATGACCTACTAAGAATGTAGCATTTATTGGAACAAATGCTCCAAGAAAAAGTCTAAGTTCAAGAAACTCACCTAAAATGTCCCCCACTGTGCTGCCCCGACTGACTGGTTATCACACGAAAGAATAACGGCGTCCTCCTTCCACAAAAATCATTGTTCGTCTGAACGCACCATAAACACTGAAATAGTAAAATGCAATGCTCTATTCCCCCGTGGCGGGGTGTGAAGGGGTGTGTGGTGAGCATGCGCCGTAAATGTATAATATGTCCAGAATGTTCATTTTGCCCCACGTTTGATACAATCTATCCCCTCCCTCCCGTCATGTGTTTTGTTTTCCCTATGTTTATAGTCACCCCTTATCCCCCTCTCTGAGCTGGTATAATCATATATATGCTTGGATTGTCCGTGAGGACTTGACTTCTCTCGGCAGGGCCGCCCCTTGGACATTCCTTGGGTTTATTTAGGTACGAATAAAACTCTTCAACAGATATTATTTAAATATGTTAAATTCAAATATGTCGCAGTTTAAATTTGTCAGGTGTAGAGTCACCACGTAACATTTAAAATGTTAAGTACGAATCTTTTCAAAGTATTAATTTGTCAAAGGTAGAGTTACCACGTAACATTCAAAATGTTAACTTAGAATCTTTTTTGAGTATAAACTTGTCAGAGGTATAAACTTTATGTAACTTTCAATATGTTAAGTTCAAATATGTTGCAGTTTAAATTTGTCAGGTGTAGAGTCACCACGTAACATTTAAGATGTTAAGTACGAATCTTTCAAAGTATTAATTTGTCCGAGGTAGAGTTACCACGTAACTTTCAAAGAGCTAACTTAAATTCTTGTGGAGTATAAACATGTCAGAGGTATAAACTTTATGTAATTTTCAAAATGTTAAGGTCGAATCTTTTGCAGTTCTAAATTGTCAGATGTAGAGTCACCACGTAACATTCATAATGTTAATATAGAATCTTTTGAAATGTAAATAAGTCTGATGTACGTAACTTTTCAAAAGTCAAGTTAGAACAGTTACAAATATTTAAAGTACAAATTGGTCGTATGTTTTAGAAGGTATCAAATGCGGTATTTCCGTATAATGTTTATGGTAAACTCGGTTAACCAGGCAAATGGAAGTTTTCAATGTTTTCAATGTTTTCAATGAGTTTCAGTAATGATATCACTGGCTCCGTTTAACCTTTTGGCCCATATGGCAAAAATTCAATGTTATCACTCGGAATGAGTAAATTTGTTTTCGACGACCATATTTTGTATAGTAAATATCTCCGTAATTTAACTCATTAGCCTTGCGGGCCTGTAGAGTCCATTGTTTATTTTTTTTTATATTACTATCATATACAAATAGCCTCTCTAAACTGTACATTGTATGAATAACTCATTTTCCATTTTATGTATCCTATTCAAATTTTTTGTTAACATCAATAAAACTACACCATGTTATTTTTTGAAACATTTCGTCATAATTTAGTTTTCTGCCTTTGTTATCCTTCTTGGCGTCCTAAATATTTTTGAGTACAAGTCAAGGACATTATACGTAAACAGGCTGTTTACTTGTATCTTGCATTTTCTCACCGCCCTCTGCAAATCCTGCTACCTTGTTATTTTAGTTTAGTTTTCTTATTGTGCGCCAGCCTTAGTCTTCTAGGAAGAGTAAGGGCGACGTCACAAGAAGATTTATTTTGCACCAGCTTTGCTAATCTTAAAATAAAGAAGATATAACACTTTAGCTATCAGCTTAATAAACGCAGTATTGTTGGCTAACTATGGTAAAATCTTATCTTAGGGGATGTGAGGTCCCGTCAAAACAAGGCATTCATCCCTTACGAATTCACACACGGTACTTTATGGTAAAGGAGGGGCGGAAATTGTGTTTTGAATGTCGCAGCGTGTAGTCGTGTACTTTTGTCGCGTTCGTGCCATTCAGATAATCTTATTTGGCTCGGAGGAAGCACACAACATGACGTCCACGTCCCCTCCGTCTTTTTCTTTTTTTATCACATAACACCTTTTTCACAAAATGTGTGCGTGTGTGTTTGTGTATGTCATTCGAGTTGTTGTTGTCGTCGAATTTTTGCCATCGAAAGTTTGATTTCTAAGAAGAGATGAGAGAAAACGAAAATTCAGTTCCATAAAGAAGACTAATAACGGAACAAAAAAGAATGGACTTAAAGTCATTTCTCAGGGTAGTGTCTGGTCAATGAGGGTAAATGAGCTTAGCGAATGAGGTGTGAGGTATTTCCTAAACAGAAGGGATAGTTAATGCGCCTGCATCAACAGGTATAGGTTGAGGTTAGTTTCTAAAACTGCTTAGAGACTATTCACTATCCCCCTTTCACCAATAATGTATCCAAATAAATGTGAGTGCACACCTTTCAATTACTTGTATATAACTATACATGAGAAAGTTATATTTTGTAGATAAACTGTAACCGCATTTGGCGAAAAGGAAACTTCCACACCACCACCGGTAAATCATATTAAATGAATTTTATTTTTTGTTCGGGTGCCCTCAACAGAGTGAAGGGAGTATTGTAATGTCACCTCCAAAACACACGGTCGAGATTCGAACTTCAATATACCCATCACTTACTCACCAGGATTAATTAAGGTCTAAATCACAAGACCACTGAGCCATTGTTGTGTTGTTTAAAAATACACAATATTAAAATAACGATATTAGAAACAAAGCTTTCCCTAATTTTGAGAAACAAACAACTTTAGAAATGGATGATTTCTTATAACACTTTTATTTATTTTAAAGGTCTGAATATTATCACTGTAAATATACTTGAGCAAGGGTCTATGTTTGATGCCCATAACATATCATACTTCTATTTTAATAACAATTCTATGCTGAAAAAATAAAAACAAATTATACTTTGATGATGTATTACCCGAATTTTCTTTCCTTTAAATACACATAACAAATTCTTACTTGTATTTCTTCAGACCCAGTTTCAAATTAGTTTTAAAAATCAAACCCAAACTCTAAAATTCCGGCTTTGAGGTGCATGTGTTGGTACACAGGGCTACTAATTTTTAAATTCTATACCTGAAACGCTCATGACAGAAAGGCACACAAACTTTGTTATTTTAATATATATTTTGCTTTGGCTAGAAATATATATTTTTATTATTTATTTAGTTGCATTTTTAGTATTTTCTCAGTTTTAAATCGAATTTAAACCATATTTAGGGCATGCGATACATAATTTGAAGAAATTTCCAATATATATATATATATATATATATATTTATATGCATTTTTCAAAGGCAATCATAATCAAATTTGGGGTCATTTGACTTCGTAGTTAGATTTATAGATCATAATTAATTAATTATTTAAAATTATTAGTTTTTTAATTTAGTTTTTATACAGTCATATGAACATATATGCATGCATTATTCATGGTATTTAGTGTGTTGACTATATGAGTCCTAGTTATAAAAATATATTAATTTAGTTTGATACCCTTCATGTCCTGTTTGTCGTAACTGTTTAGTTTTAAGACGGCAACGATATATTCCAATTTTTGTTAGAATGAATCTCTGAAAGGTCATTCCCAATCTTTCTACACTGTACACATAGTAGGTTTCTGGCAGCAACAACAGAAATTTGTATTCACAGTACATTCCTGCAAGATAAATGTATAGCTCAACACCTGCGTGTTTTGGTTGTGTGCTTGAAAACAGATATTGGAACCCCAAGTTTGAATCCTGGGGACGGGGTGGACCGTCTTATTAACGTAACTGGTTTCCGTTCTCTCTATGGGTTTATTTTGGTACATTCG
Source organism: Timema douglasi (assembly GCA_901482245.1). Taxonomy (NCBI): domain Eukaryota; kingdom Metazoa; phylum Arthropoda; class Insecta; order Phasmatodea; family Timematidae; genus Timema; species Timema douglasi. Next base: position 103,736 of record CABEEJ010001089.1, on the reverse strand, counting down.
ACCCTTAGTTTGTCTTATTTTTTACATATATTACCACAATTATATCAAGTAGTATACTTTGGGTTTGAAAGATCAATTAAAAATATTCAAAACCACATTCTAATATTATATGTAGTTTATTTTAATGATTACTTCCTCACTCCTAGACCATTAGGCTTCACAATTTCAATATTTAGGGCATAGTTAAAGATTTAATTTCCAATGCCTCTTAAAGTGAGTTTGACACTTTGACTGCTGGACTGGACTAGTTTTTATGTGTTTCTATATTATCAGGAACTTCATATGAAGGAATAGATCTATATACATTACTTAAGTTGAATTAACTGGAAAAATCAACTCGTTCGTTTATGAATTTGTTTCCATTGACAAAATAAAAGTAGATGTATTAAATAAACAAGTTATTATAGTAGATAAATATATTTATAACTGAATCTAAACACAATCTTCTTTTAAATTGAAAAATGACACCCGAACACGAGAATAGAATACGGAAATTTTGGCTTAGTACGCCACTTTCCTAGCCACCGAGCTATCCAGGACACATCCCATGCCCAAACTCATTCTTCACTCATATCTTAAGACAGAGTCTGTGATGGACATGCGGATATCATCAACCATAAATGAATGATCAATTACGATCGCGAGTTATCAGATAAAACAGCCATTTTCTACTCGGTAGGGATTTTTGGTGTCAGTAGTACAATGACAAATATACGAGTACACGTATAGTGATATATTAATTAACTACATTATTATATTTGTGAATTACGATTATAGCCGTCCAAACATAATATTCTTTAAATTTAATAAGCCTAAGGTGGCTGTGTTATCTGATAGCTCGTGAGCTTATTTGCTTACTCATATGTAGCTGATGATTTACACACATCCATCACAGATTCTGCCTTAAGAAATGAGTGAAGATAATCCTGGGCACGGGACAAATTCTAGATAGCTTAGTGGATATAGCATTGGCAAGATAAGCCAAAGGTACCGGGCTTGACTCCCGTGTCCAGGTGTAATTTCTCTATTTAAAATAATAAAATAAAATTTAATTAATTATATATAATAAGTTCCTCTTAATTGTACGTACAACCCACATTGGTGGACATGTGAGCGGAGGCACCAGTCTCGTTTAGTCTGGTATTAAACCCATCTGAGCTTACTAGGCTCGTTTTCCACAAATGGTTCCCAAATCTCCTTTCATGGGAGTTAACACAACTTTCCTTTGTATTCTACCTTTCTCATTCATTCCTCATTAGTGTATATATGAGGGAAAATGGGGATCTCAATATAAAAGAGACTGTGACCCAGGGGGATTTAATAAGAGTAGGCCTATTACAAAGATTTATTTCTATAAATCGTACATCGCGTTTTTGTACTCTCCCAACCTCACCAAGATTGTTTTGAAAATGTGTTATACATTACCAGTATTAAAAAATATATTTAGTAGAATCTTTCATACCTAGTTTACACTCAATAAACAATCTTTTATTAATATCCGTTTTGTAAAAGCACAGCTAATTTTCAACTTTCGAATCACTATCGGCTTTAGATTGGGGAATTTTAAATTAAATTACAAATGATTTGTAAAATTAATACCATCACAAAAGAAGTGTACGTCTTTCCTTTTTAAAATTAACATTTCCTATATATATTAATTTAATATTTCTCCCCTGCCAATTTAACAGATAGCATGATAAAGTACCTCCTGTTAAAAGTATCTTGTTAAAATGGATCTTCTCCATAATGAAAAAGTGCATTCGTTTCTCAAACCCGATATCAGGCGAACATAAACAGGCTTTTAGAGGCGGTGGAGTTTTGAAGTTTGAGAAGAGGTATTTAGGGGATTAAAACGTAAAGAAAAGTGGAGAAAGTGTTAAGGGTTGAAAAGATGAAGTGGGGCGGGTTTGGAGAGGGAAAGGTTAAGTAACTGGAGTAGTGCTTTTGAGGGTTCTCAGATGCCGCAGCGAAAAAATAAATTTAAAAAAAAATCCACTACTTTCTCAGCGGCTTAAGAAAAGGGGTTCTAAGAAGATTCACACTCTTTGTAACAAAATGTGAGTGAGTGATAAAATGAACAGGAAATATAAGTGAAGACGTATTATGTAGGGTTCAATAGAGGAGTCGATAGGATAGGATAGGATGATATTTCCAAATGTTTCTCTAGCCATTAATTTGAGGATACGCCGACAAATTTAGTGTGAGAATGGAATAGTTAGGGATCTTGCGTATCGAATGAGGTAAATAATTTTTGCAAACTGCTTTATTTGTCACACAATCACACCGTAAGATTAAAATACGATCTTAATTATATTTGTTTAGTCACGAGATTAGTTAAATACACCATTAAACGGTGTAGCCCCAGTTTGTGGTCACGCAGTCCAAGGTGTCGATCTCATCTGGATGATCAGGATTTCCCGTGACAGTTAGTTTGGAGATAAAATCCCAACCAGGTGTATTGAGAAGGCTGGTGCATTTTATATAGTACCTATCTTTTACATCTTCATCCCACTATTCCAGGATCACGATAAACATAGCGTTCACGTAATGTAACATTACCTGAAGTTTAACTTAACCTATAGAAACTAGTATGAAATCAGGTATCACGTAACTTAACGTAACAAATCGAGCAAATTGCAGGAAATTAATTTGGAGTGTTTTAAAACAAATTTTTAACTAAAATTAAACCCAACACTTTAGGTGTGATTAATTTATAATTACTTGCAATAGAAATTTACTGGACAGACCGGCACCATGCAAACAGGTCGACAAAAAAGTGGTCGACAAGCCTTTAAAATGCTACAAGGTACAAGTGGTTGACACGAGTTGGACAGAAAAGTGGTAGACAAAATGTAAAGAATCTTTTAGAAGGCTAGGTGGTACAAATTGTTGACAGGGGTAGGTACAACCGATCGATAAACTCAGTATAGGAGGTACAAGTGGTCGACAAACTCAAGTATAGGAGGTACAAGCTGTCGACAGAAAAGCGGTTGACACGCAAGAGCCAGGTATAAAAGGTCATGATGGATCCAGTTAAGAGTGAGCCAAGTAACCGACAAGTTAATACATTACGAAACAATTGCTCAACAACGGAATTATAAATGGAGGATAATATGGAAAATAAATTATTATTAATAATTGAAATATAATAAAATTAGATACTATGTTTTCAAACATTCAAATTCACTGTTTGTGTGTTGCTAGAGTGTTTACGATATGTTTCTTGAATCCTGATCACACTCTTTTTAATTTAAGTTAACGTTAATTTACGTGAACATTAAGTTGAGCGTTATTCCGACATCATATATCGCAGTGCTATCTACGTTAGTGGACGAATGTTTAAGACAATAGGGTTGATCGGGGTTTTAATCTCAATTTAGTGTAATGGGGGGTGTAGTTTCTGTTTTTTTCATAAAGGTTTTTTACTCTTCCTCTATATAAATGCTGGTATACTTCCTCTAAATTCCACCTTCCTCCTTTCTACCCTATCAGTGTAAATATTCGGATAGACCGAACGGGTAGTAAAACATGGTGCACAAATACATTTAAAAATAACCTTTGGAGTGCTACCTTGGTGATCTCCTGGAGATGATCCGAAAATATTGAACAGATATTAATCAAGTCAACAATTATCCCACCATAAAATGTTCTTTGTTTTATTTGATATTATTAAATGTTCCAACAATACATTTTAATGATAAAACCGTATTTTTCTTTTAAGTACCCCTTGTTTAGCTTACCTTGCATAGTTACACTATGGCGCAATTTAAATGATATGGGCCTAGTGTAGTTCATCAAGGTCAGGCTGCTACCTATCAGGATAAGTTCAATGACATTCGCCTGAATATACGAAATAACTACTTGATAAAATAAACTCCAGATTGTTGTTACTATTATTGGGTTCTCTACGTGCTTTTTTCGAACACCCTGAATATATCATCAGACGACTTCAAACTAGCCTAATACTATGAAAAGCCCAACATCCAGTCCCCCATCCAACAATTTACCAGCCACCTCGGTGGCGTAGTTGGCTAACGCGCTTGTCGTGTTGAGCTCGACTGCTGAGAACGGGGAGATCGAGGTTCGAATCTCAGTCGGGTGAACTGGTGGTGGTTTTTCCTAAATGGTTTTCCACTCTCCCTCCACGCAAATGCGGGTTCACTTCCTCTAATTCAACCTTCCCAATTCCTAATCCATTAGAGTAATTAGTACTTAAAGCGTACAACCCGAACGGGTAGTAAGACGTGGTGCTAAAAAATTTTTACCAACAATAAATATTTGATCAAGCCGGGAATGGAAATAGGGACCCGAAGTTAATCTGGCACACGCGCTACCGACTGTGATAAGGTGTTTGACTCATGACCGTCAATTCAGCCAAGATTCAAACCCCAACTCGATTATTAGCGGTGAAAAAGTGTAATGAGAGTATAACTCTAATAGACCGTCCGACCACCATTGTTGTTCAACCGAAAGTATATAATGGTATCATAAAGGATTGTTTTTCACATAAAATAATATTCTCAAATACTTAACATATTCTTAGAAATTGTAAAAATAACTCACGCTAATGAATAAACCAACGAAGTAAATTTACTCACATATGAATGTAAAATTGACTGGACGTTGTACTTATAGCTAATGATATTATTTTTTTTTGTGGATGGAATGAGCTTACACAACTCTTCAACTGTCAACCCTACAACTGTCTTATAGTGCTGCACTCTTCGTGCCCGGACAAAGAGTAAATCGTGTTTCCCACTCTGCAACTTCTAAACGCCACCAAACATAAATAGGAGGTGCAATTGATCCGTAAATATTTTAAGATAAATTTGAACTATTCTTATAATTTCTTTCGCATAATATACACATGTAAAATCGAAAGAAAAAAGTTTTGATCCAGACAACTTTTTGATGTTTTATTTAAAACGTTTCAATAGTTATATTATGTTTGTTTTTAAACCTCGTGTGAAATATATTAATTTTTGACTTTGCAGGCGTTATTCATGTATATTACTATGGCCATTATAAAATTATTGACTTTAATATACTATTTGAACGAGATTTATGACGTGATATATTTGAAAACTCGTGAAACTGAGGCATAGAGTGAATTTTCATATTTTGTAAAAACTAATTTTTTTTAGTTTATGTAGCTTTCACTACATTCATCATTGAATGTTATATAATAGAGAATGTTAATTTCTTAGAAATAACTGTTCGTTTTTAGGATAAAAAATTGAAACTCCGCTTAGTAAAGAAAGGACAGCGCTAACGGGGAAGCTAATGGTTTAGAAAGAGATGGTAAGTGCCCATTATAGCCTGCGCTGCAGCTTAAGTGTGGAATGACCTATAGATTCTTGCGTGCAGGAATTTAAAAACAACCCGCTTCCGTGGCCGAGCGGTCTAACGCGTAAAGCTTGATTCACACGTACGCATATAGTAAAAATCACAACACAGAATCCGCTCTACTTAGTAGCGCAGCAGTTCACATACACGCGGAAAGTTGGGAATTTCTGTTTACCTATGATGCATTGAAACGTCAAACTACATCCATCTGATTGTCTACAGTACTGTGTGTTTTCATATCCTTTACTAATATAGTCGTGTCTTACTGATCTGTTGAGTAGTCGTGTCAAACATTTCTGGAAAGAAAAAGAAAATAGCAGTACGTGCAGCTATATTAACTAAAGAAGAACAACAAATTATGAAACGTATAGACGCTATTGTCTGCTTCGCTACTTTTTATAAAATATTGCGCATTGAGGAAAGCTTGCGCATGCGCTGATCGGGTCTATCTAAAGAGGATTTTAATGGAAAAGCGCTGCTAAAGCAGAGATTGTTTCTACTAGGGCAGCGCGGCCCACGCAGCTCACGAGCATTTCTGGTGATTGGCTTGGAGTTGCCACGTGACCACAGTTGGGCACTGCTCTTGTTTTTAGGAAAACGTATGAAACAACAGTAACTCTCGTATTGGACTGGCCTGCTGAATACGAAGGAATTGGGGTTCGATTCCGGTCGGGTGCTCTGAGAGTGGTTTTATCAGATATGGTTTTCCACTCTCACGCCACACAAATGTTGGTACACTTCCTCTAAACTCAACCTTTCTTATCCCTAGCCCTTTAGACTAATTAGTAAAAGGCATATAACTTTAACATGTAGTAAGACATGGTGCTAATAAAAATAAAATTTAAAACAAAGAACTTAGAAAGTACATAAAACACCTGATCCCAACTATTGTAGGTCGGGATCAAACATTATATTGTTGCATAATTGACGATGTTTCATGAAAGACGATGCATCACGGTGTATATCGTGGGAAAGATATACCATAGAGGACGATAGAGATGGACAATATACTGTAGAGGATGATCGTGATGGACAATATACTGTAGAGGACGATCGTGATGGACAATATACTGTAAAGGACGATCGTGATGGACAATATACTGTAAAGGACGATCGTGATGGACAATATACTGTAAAGGACGATCGTGATGGACAATATACTGTAAAGGACGATCGTGATGGACAATATACTGTAGAGGACGATCGTGATGGACGATATACTGTAGAGGACAATCGTGTTTGACGATATTACGTGGGGTACGAACTTAGTCCGCTTCATTCTTCAGAGCCCAGATTCTTCTTCTTTCCTTCAGGTCATCAAACATTTTAATCCTTTTTCCTAAACTTCTCTTTCCTTCAACCTTGCCTTTTATAACGTCATGTAAAAGACAGCTAACGATATATATACTATGTAAAATATAAATACAATATGGTTAAAAAATAAATATTTTTCCAAATAACTCGCAATCTTAAATAAAACATATTTTTATAGTCCTTGAAAATGCTCACTATTGAGAAATTTCCCTATATACAAAAAAAGTATGTGTCGTTATCTTGGTGTCTGTTACTCTATCACAAAAATAACACTACATCGAACACGGATTGTGCTGAAATTTCGAATGCACTTGAACGTCCGATTAACAAATAGGCTAATTCACATTTACGTCAGCCATTTTGTTTCAAGAGGGCGAGTAAGAAACGTTCTTTATTACCTTTTCCTCAGTAGAAGCTTATCAGACTTTCATGGAAACAATATTTAAGTTTCCATAAAACAAATCCAGCAAGGCCGTAGCCAAACCATAATTTAAGGGGGGATGGGGGCGGGGGGTGGTCGGGCACAACCCCCATTGCTGGAAGCTAGAAAAAAATTCTAAATAATAAACAGTTCTAGAAGCTCTCTGAAGTATTGTTTATCTTCATGGTAAAATAGCCTCTAGCAGCCGAAGGCTTGGAAAATTTCTAAATACTAAACACATTTTGAAGCTCTGTGAAGTGTTTTTATGGTAACACAGCCCCCTAATTTGTAATTGTATCTTAATTTTGATATTGTTTGAACCATAAATAAAGCCATATATATTTTGTTCTTAAAATCTCCCGGGGGGTTTTAACCCCCAAAATCCCCCTGGATATGGCCTTGAAATCCAGTGAAATTTTGTTGACTTTTACATTCATTCAACGCCATGACACTTCTTCCATTACTGTAAACCAAAACATCACCTAATAAAACAACTAACTGTGGAATATGTTACTAGATATCAAAAAGATGTATTTCGATATATACAAAGACATCTTGTCACTAAATATGATGTATCTAAACTTTTTTTAAAAGCTTTTGTATATATCTTATTAGTACAACGAAAAAAAAACTAACAATATATGTAAGTAGATTACTTTAAAATTAATATTATTGTTAATTAAAACAATCAGAAATAAGCCTAATTTAATTTAATTAATAACTTATAGGAAAAAAGTTTCTACCATTTTCAGTAGATATTTGAAACAAAGTAGTATTGACTTTGAAAGTGAATTCCTCACATGGATTGGTCAACGTTAATGATGATGTCACAGTCGTTCTTTCAACCCGTTTTCTCCTGGATTAATGTATAGAATAATCCAAGCAAATAAGTAAGGTACATTTTAGACTTTGAAAGTGAATTCCTCACATGGATTGGTCAACGTTAATGATGATGTCACAGTCGTTCTTTCAACCCGTTTTCTCCTGGATTAATGTATAGAATAATCCAAGCAAATAAGTAAGGTACATTTTAGTGAAAAGTTGCGCCATTTTTACTAGTCCATTTCATATTTAAACCCTCAGTGAGCCCAGACACTGATATTTAATGCATTATGGGTTTTAAGGTTCCCAACACAAGCTAAGGCTTATTACAACTCGGACTGTAGCGATAGAAATTTCAGAAGCCCTACTTTTACACACTCACTGGGATTCTAACTGACAAAGATACCAGAGTTGGTTGGTCAACACATTGAGAGTGAGGTATATCTCCTTATTGGTTATTACGAATTGACTGGAATTCTAACTGACAAAGATACCAGAGTTGGTTGGTCAACACATTGAGAGTGAGGTATATCTCCTTGGTGGTTATTACGACTTGACTGGGATTCTAACTGACAAAGATACCAGAGTTGGTTGGTCAACACATTGAGAGTGAGGTATATCTCCTTAGTGGTTATTACGACTTGACTGGGATTCTAACTGACAAAGATACCAGAGTTGGTTGGTCAACACATTGAGAGTGAGGTATATCTCCTTAGTGGTTATTACGACCTGACTGGGATTCTAACTGACAAAGATACCAGAGTTGGTTGGTCAACACCCTGAGAGTGAGGTACGTCTTACTACCCGTTCAGGTTATACGCTTTAAGTACTAATTACTCTAATGGATTAGGACTTGGGAAGGTTGAATTAGAGGAAGTGAACCCGCATTTGCATGGAGGGAGAGTGGAAAACCATTTAGGAAAAACCACCCCCAGTTCACCCGACTGAGATTCGAAACTCGATCTTCCCGTCCTCAGCAGATCTATATAAAAACTTCTAATATAATATATAAATAATTATATAACTTCTTACTGGATGAAATTTCCGAAATTCTGACAATTAGTTGCAAATCCGCCCGTTGTAATAAAAATATTAAGACCACAACGGTTCAAATCGATTCAGAAATATAGAAGGCAAACTTTTTTAGTGTAGGAGGTTTAATAATATAGATTAGTAGACAGTTCAAATATATTTTGAAAATCATATGCGTGCCCGTAGCATTTACACTCATATTTAACAATACAATAATAAGCGGGGAATTTATTCGTGTTTAGACAAACAATACGCAACAAAGTGTTACTAAAAGCAGAATAAACAAGAGCACCAAGGCTAGCTGGATGCTAAAGCGGATTGCGATTTAGAGGAAGTACATTCAACACTTTCAGTGATACATAAAAATACAAATAAAAAATTACGAAAACAACTCTAGCTTGAACCTGTGTAGGTAGATGTGTTTTTATGTAAACGTTAATTTCACCCACAGGAGTTTATTTACTGATTTGTTTTTGTATGTTGGACTCAATTTTATGTAATTGTGTGAGCAACGTTCAGAAGGTAGACAGGAGGTCCTGGAGGGTATGTAGGTGTTTTAAATTGGGTGGGGGGGGGGAGGGGGCAGCTGAGAGAAGAGTGGCGATGATTGAAACGATACGTCGCGGTCTCGCTTCAAGCAGATATTCTCATTTTACTAAATCAATTACAGGAATGTTTTCAGGTACAGAAATGTTTTCAGGTACACAAATGATTGAGCTCTGTTGATAGCACACACATATTTTCTTCATGGTTTACATTTGAATGGACGTTCTATTGACATATCGCTTCATATTCAAGAAGGAAGCTTTAACACATATTCATAAGACTAGTATATCCGTATTATAATTGGAGTGAAAAAAGTGATTCACTAAAATTTAATAAAATACTAAAGTTGACTAGTTTTATTGTTCCTTTTATATTATTTCCAAAGTGAGGTACCTCCATTTTCATGAAGGGAAAGCGGTAAAACCTTTATGGAGAAAAAAAAGCCTCAGAAAACCCAAACGGGATTTGAACCATGACCTACCTGTCACATGCAAATCAGCTCAATTAAGCTTTGCGTTTAATCCACTTGCTCACAGATGCGTGTACAAAGGCTATTAACGTTGAGAAATGCACCCTCATTAGTATAGAGATTAAGGGTTGGGAAAAATCCGTGATAAAACCGGTGGAGATAACCTCAACCAGTTCATAGGACCGAGATTGGGATCTCAGCCTCTTTATCAGTATATGAAGATACGGTTTTTATTGTACTGTGATGCCGCTTGACGGGCGCCAATTATGAGGATACGCGTCCACGATGGGCGCCTATTATGTATGATGTTTCGGTATTTACATACTAATGATGCCCCGCGATTGGTAGCCAATTAAGACGATATTGATGTTTATGAAATATATATACGTCGCGCGATGGGCGCTAATAAAGATGATACGGTTGTGCGTTGGGCACCAATTAAAATGATGTTTTCGGAATTTGATGAGATAATTGGTATATATAACCCCATGATCGAGCACCAATTATATTGATATTGGGTATTTTATGAAATAATTGGTTGCCCCGTGATTGAACGCCAATCATAGTGATATTTCTTACTCTTATGAAATAACTAAGACCTTTATAATTACAATATTTATATCACGATTTATTTAGATCATTGCACCCTTGGTGCTGAAGATTTGACGGCACTAATAAATACTATCTTTGATATATTACTGAGTTCTCTATTTTATTACAAAGTTCTTATCTATTGCTGTCTACTGTAATGGATTCAGACGCATAAGCAGCTTATATATATATATATATATATATAAATGACTTACCCCTTGCCTCTTGGACCTCTTGTCACCAGTGTCATAACCAACTAATGGAAAGAGTCCTGGCGAAAGTTGTTGTGAGGGCTAGTTTCCTATTGGGTAGAGGGAGCTAGCGTCACTTGCTTTTTTTGTAAACACTACGGAGTTGATTTTTGAAAGGAAAAACAAATCAGTTTTATAGTGGAATCTGTTGACATTAATTCTGAAAAGTGCGTAATTCTCCATGAATAAAGGTTTAAAAATATATTTTATATACAGTTTATTCAAGAAAAATACCTTCAGCCCATGACTTTTTAAATATATGAAAGTGGTCCAAAACCGTATCATTACAATTATCAATCCAGTGAATTGAAATTTGTATGCCTTAAGCCAATGGTTAGCCCAGACGGGTAGTAAGAAAACAAGCTCATAAAAAAAGAACACAAGAAAATAAACTGATTAAATAATTTAGTAAATTTTACATTTGAGTTACACGTAATGAATATAATAACAATAGAACGACTTACTAATTGGCATTGGTTTAAATTTATTTTTGTCATTCCCGGAAATATAACTAAGATTTTAGAGTTGTATCAGCCTTCCATTGTGACTTGATCAAGTTTAAAAACCAAAACATATCAGCTAATAATAGAGCTGCCCATGCTTCTATAATATAAGTCCCCGTTCCAAAAAATAATATTTGCAAAATTATACTGAATTAATATGACAAGTACTGCGTGAAACACTATCCTGCTATAAATAGATAAAACTACTCAAGTGACCGTTTTAAAAGTAAAAACCCAATTCGAGGATAGATCAGGATGTAATAAGATATGTTCCAGCATCATTTTAAATATGAGTGAATCTAATTATAATATAAATAATATTTTCAAAGTAAATCCAATAAGTTCAAATCAAACGAGCAAACAGATGTTTTAACAAATGTTTTTATAAACATATCTATTGATTTATATATTTATGGATTCGTAATTGTAAAGTTTTAATAGCAGTTTTAAAAAATCTGTCTCTAATAACATAAAATTTAATTATTGATAATATTATTGGCTACAAAAAATTATTTACCTATTAACTTAATCTAGGGGAATAGGAATTCGAAAGTTCATTGCCACACTTACAAAAACACGCCACCTATCCCTGTTTTGACCTATCTCTATCCAGTCCACCTCACTACACCCTATTCTCACATTGAGCTAGCTCTATCCAGTCCCTCTCACTACACCCTAAATCATTCAAGTCCATTCTAATGTTAAAACCTCATCTTCGTCTAGAACTTACCAATGGTATCTACCCTTGAGTTTACCGGTCATTACCCTGAATCAGATTCTAGATTCTCTCATTCTCGTTACATGTCCTGCCCACCGTAGTCTATGAAACCTGATTGTCCTAATATTGTATTGTGATGATTAAAGAATATGCAACTCATAATTATGTAGCCTCCTCCACTCTCTAGTACATTATCCCTTTTTAGATCAAATATCTTCTTAAGAACCTTGTTTCTGAACTTTATAAAAAAATTCGTCATATAAGGTAAGAAGACACGTTTCACACCTATAGAGCCAGAAGCATAGAATAATTATTTACTATTAACCTTATCAAGAGTTATGAGCCTTAGTGAAGGACGTACTGAAGTGACACTTGGTCCCACTTTCTAAAATAAGGGCACAATACATATTGTGTTTTTCAATATATACTATCCTTAAAAACTAGCAGTAAAGCACAAGACAAATTGTAAAGATTCCCCGAACCGAGTTGCAATTTTTTAAGCTACAGTGAAAGCGACCTTGTCTGATTTCCTTTCAAGAAGGGAAATCGTCCAAGTGAACGAAATGAGAGTTTACGAGAAACCTTCGTGGCAGCCATTGGAAATTTTTTCGTGAGCTCGCTATCATACAGGTTGGGCGAGGGCTGGAGGTTCGTTTTAACACCAGCAAACAGAGTATAGGTCAATGTGTGCTAAGCACTCATGCAGTCATAGAGTCGGGGATGAACCAGTCACTCTAAATCAACTTATATCATTCATAATTAGTATTTAATAAACATAAATATACTGTGGAATAAATCAATCCTAAATAAGAATTCGTGATATTTTATTCATTAAAAGCAAACACAATACTATCAACAGTGGGGAACGTCAAACTTCCTGGTGCTTGTACATAATTAAATATTTAAATCTATCGCTGAGACATAAACTGACTTACGTGAATCCAAGACAATAAGGCCGTATACTAATCGGATCAGGATCCGAACCAGGATGGGTAAGACCACGTGCTGTTAGAAGCATATAGATAATTAGGCTTAGTATTTATGTAGTAATATTTATCTCATTTAGATTTGGTGTGATGAGTATTTCTTCTACTTGACATTTTTTAGTTTAGAACTATGTTTTTCCAGCTGTTTTAGTTTATAGTAATTTTTTTTAGTAAAAAGACGTATGGTTCTTGAAATAGCTAGGATTTTAATCTTTATTCCTCTTTTTACTGCACATATTCAGTTGAAGCCTGCTGTTTCTTAGAAATATCCTACTTATGATTCAGTCCAAACCAAATGATTCTATCTCCTCATCTATCCTTCCAACATCTGTGGAAGTAAAATATCCCCTCAAACGAAAACAGTTGGTGGCGACTCAAGATCTAAAGATGTCTTAAATATATATAAAAAAAAGAGTTAGTGTGTCCTTCTCATTTTTCAAATCTTTCCCATTCTTATGTAATCCGATAAAACTTCTTGATGGTAAACGATACTTTTTTCCTTAGCTAGCAAAACTAGTTTATTTTTATAACAGTTTGCTTGTGTGTTTTTTTTTTTTGCGAAAGGTTTTATATCTTAGATATATCTTACTGCGTTTCAGTGAAAAATATTTAGCACCGTAGGGCTCTTTTTAATCCAACGAATCTCTGGAACTAGGCACTGTGAGAGCATTAATAAAAATACTGGTTTACCTTTTTATACTGTCTTTTAGCACACTCTAGCATTTTATATTTTTATTGAAGTCCTCTTAGCGCAATGAAATATTATATATGGTGTTTGAAAGAAGAAATTTCAAAGAAAATATATATTTTTAATTAATTTTGCTTGCAAGATTAACTAATATTACTTTTTTGTTTCAAGGAGATTCGAACCCAACTTTCCTAGCGCCAAATAATTCCTAAATGTGGTACCAAAAATAATCCATGTTTTTTTTATCCATTGGGATTGGTTTTTATACTTTTAAATGTTGACTCAAAACTAGAAGTTATTTGTTGTTACAAGATTTACTCTCAAACATATATTATTCAAAGATCTTGATGCATGTTTTAAAACAATTGTTAGTTGTAAGCGATGAAATATAATTCAAATTAATTGTGTAGATTACAAGAAACCAAAATACCAATAGGTCGTAATAAGTTAAATCCTTACAGTTGATACAAGATAGTTTCAAATAATAATATATCTTAATAAATGTAAAACTCAACTAACAGTAGTCCTTTTGTTTGAGACCCAAATAATATTAGACTTTTTAATGTGAGACCCAAATAATAGTAGACCTTATAAGGTGAGACCCAAATAATAGTAGACCTTATAATGTGAGACACAAATAATAGTAGACCTTATAATAAGAGACCCAAATAATAGTAGACCTTATAATGTGAGACCCAAATAATAGTAGACCTTATAATGTGAGACCCAAATAGTAGTAGACCTTATAATGTGAGACACAAATAATAGTAGACCTTATAATGTGAGACTCAAATAATAGTAGACCTTATAATGTGAGACCCAAATAATAGTAGACCTTATAATATTAGACTCAAATAATAGTAGACCTTATAATGTGAGACTCAAATAATAGTAGACCTTATAATGTGAGACTCAAATAATAGTAGACCTTATAATGTGAGACCCAAATAATAGTAGACCTTATAATGTTAGACTCAAATAATAGTATACCTTATATATGAAACCCAAATACAAATAGGCCATACGAGGTTAAACACAAATAATTCGTACTGTCACAATTTGCATGTGTATGCTACTGCTATCAAGACATTTTAATAAAAGTAGTTTTAATTTTTTTTTATTGAGGCCTACTAGCACAAGGGCTGTTTAATGGCTCAATCTAAGTACCAGGAATAGAAAAATTAATTGTAGATAGTGAACCTGCACTACTGTGTAAAGAGAATGGTGAAAATCATAGCGACAAATCACACGAGGAAAACAACCCCTAGTGCATCTAGCTGAGAATCAAACCTCAACTTCCTCATCACCAGCAAGTCCAGTTTGTTGCAACAATGACGCCCTTATACTTAAAACAGATTGGTTCTTGCTTTAGTTAGTGTGATCATGGAAATAGCTTCTAGTGCTCTTTTTCATTTCTTCTGACAAGGAATTACAAAAGAGCGTATTTAATTAATCTTTATATTAATTCCTAAGTAAATATATTGTTCTTCTGTTAAAAAAATAAACTCCATTGTGACAGTTCTAATTATCTTAAGTAATGAAATCGCAAAAACATCCTCTATTATTTACACATTCTGTGTTGTGAACCCATTAAAAAAGAATTTATTTGATATTTTGCTGGAGGCCATATCTATATTTCTCAACAGTCACCATAATCTCAGAACATCCCCATTTTCCCTTAAATGTCTTTGAAAACCAGCTATTTTTTTATTTTTGAGATTAATGTCAATATTCCTCCTCCTACTCCCTTGTGGGAAAGTTGTCAGGGTGATTTAAGTGAGGAGAGGGATTGATTATCTTGAGGGAGCGTTGAAATAGTTGATCTGGATTCTTGTGTAAAAGTAATTAGTTCAAGTCAATTCTTCTGCCCAACAATCTTTCTCTGTGATTACATCTAACTGGTGCTAGAGCGCACTCCCGTACTCACGTGATGCCCCCCAGCGCTTAATGAACTATTTTCAATCCTTCCTATAATTCGTTAGTTCGTATATATTCCAATTGATCTGCTTGGTTCCGAAACACTGATTCGTAACTATATGCAGATTGAGATGATATTAATAACACGTTTGTTATATTACTGTGGACTGTTTGTTTCGGATGGGCACACTAAGAGTTTTAACAGAAAAAAACACGTGTCGGCCAAGTAAAATTTAATTTATAAATGTTGCTAGACACTGACAAAATTTAAAATTCGGAGGTATGAACTCTAATTTGATGCCTTTCACCTGTATTTTTAGCAAATTCTGAGACTACAAACCAACCGACGGTATATCTAGACCTCTAATTCGTGTATCAATGCTCTGGTAGGCGGCCCCCTTAAAATGTGTTTGCTATACCCGTATAAAGAAAATGAACATTTAATGAATTTTGAAAATTTATGCTCATTCCGTGAATTTACTTCTTCGCCTGACCATTTCACGAAATGGGCAAAAATTGAATCAACTCCTGCCCATTTAATGAATTTATTGTAGCCTATTATCTACTACACTCTTGATTGACATTCATTATAAGATAGTATATTAAACTAACCCAAACCTAACTTAACTTATTCTTACATTTTAAAACTATTAACAGATTGATTAACCTAAAGACCAAACATATATATATTTTCATTTGTCCATTTCATGAACTTCGTACTATTCATGAAGTAGGCAAACGATTGAAGCTGCCCAGGTCATGAAATAGTCGGTTTACTAAAAGGCCAGCACAAGCGCTGCGTAATTCATTAATTTTACTATTTTTTCTCCATTTAATGAAATGGTCAGGAGAAGCCAGTTCATGGAATGGGCAGAGGTTTTCCCAATTTATGACACGGGCAATTTCAGAAACATAATATATAAAATAGAAATTAGAATTTATTTCCAAATATTAAAAATTAAAAAAAAAACCTTTAAGTCTATCAAACATTCGTGTGAACTAACCAAAAGTTCTCTTAGTCGATTACCAATACGAGCTTCACAATATTTCATGAATCTTATCAGAAATTGTGTAATAATACCATCTTTTTGGGGGGTTGGGGACGATAGAGGGAGTCAGAACTCGACCCCTGAGGGGATCGCGTGCATCTGATTGCTTCTTTCGCCCCACCCTCCCTCTCTTTCCCCTCTACTCCTCTACTCTGTAACGTACTAGTAGAGATCAAATGTGTTCAGATTACAAAGAACCGTCTTCAGAGATGTGAACTCTTCTCTATACAGACTTTGAGAAGAACACTCTGCCGAGGGTTTCAATGACAGCACTTCCACTCAGGGCAGAAAGCGGCTAAGAAACTCTTCAATTACAATCTTTCGGAACTTGACTAGATGCTTACTTTGTAGATCTTTCGCTAACAAATTGGTTTATATTTGAGTATTTCTTAACGGTGAACGTGTTTGAAGCTTTTAGAAACCTATCTTATTCTCTCTTCCTTTCAACTACGTCTTACAACCCGTCCGTGATTTCTGTATTTATTTACTCTAATGAGGTAGCTATGAAGGAGGCTTAGTTTTAGAGAAAATTTAAACAAATTTGCGTTCAAAGAAAATTGGAAACCATTTAGGGATAAGCCGTCCTCGGACCTCGGTACACACGAACCCTGACCTCGTCACCCGCAAACCAGAGTAGAAAACCATGACATTCAGTCCTCGCCCTCACCAATGTAACGTTAATGAATTAGTGCATTTATAACAAAAATGATTAAATACGCCTTCTAGTTGGTAGTTATGAGAAGAATAATTATGAGTAAATGCAGTTACATTTGCATAAAGAGAGTTCGGAATCCCCATTATTAAAGTCACAGAGTAAAAAGACCGCCTCGGTCCAACCAGACGGGTTTCAAACCAAATAAACTCAGCATCTTTGGGTCAAAGCCGGGGATTATTCATATTCTACTGGAAGAGCTATTTATTTTTATTAGTCTATTAGTTCACCACGTCTTACTAAATGTACGGGCTGCTCGTGACTTTACAGAAATAAGACAGGGATTTGAAGGTTAGAATGTATAGAAAATGTACCCGCATACAAATTAAGCTAGAAAGGGTAACCATTTAGGAATCAACATTTAGTAGGCCTAGATCCAGAGGGGATTCTAGCCCTGATCTCCTCGTCACTGTCAATCCAGTGATGGCTTTAGATCATTCGAATGTCGATGCAATTGGATTTTATTAATGTCTTAGCATCATATATCTATATGGGCTATATTGTATCTATAAATAGTTCCTATGTTATATAAAAACTCTGTCTAAAAACCGAGTTGAACAACGAGACGACACCTGGTTCGTTGTGGCACGTGGAAAACTTCATCAGTCTCGTTTTGTCTGGTTTACTCATAAATAAGAGAACAGAATTGTATTCCATGACAAATTCACTGAACTGTTTTGCTCTATTTATTTTTTACATTGACGAAAGTAAGTTTTCCTCTCAAAATAATAATCCTCCTGCCTGTGCCATGTAGTGTGAATATGTGGATAACCCGGACGGGTAACAAGATGCAAGTTACGGTTGAGGACGCATTTTGTAAGAGTTATTTTTAGAGTCTCAATATCTTCGAGTTAACGCCATCAGTAGATTATAAAGGGGGCTGCGTACCGTAGCTCTTAGAAACGTTGCAGATTTCCAAAAATATAGTTTTATTTAAAAGTGTTATATTGAATCAAAATGTGGCTTACGCCAAAATGAAGGTAAAAGTTACTAACATGTGCTAATAATTTTAGTAATATTAATATTAGTTGTAGCTAAGAGATCTTTAAATCTATAATATAAGGAACATACTTGGATGGAACACCTAATTAGATAAACATAGTTTTTTTTTGTTAATGTCTCTCTGTATCCTCATATTGCTAGTTTGATTTAATCAGAATCTGGTTAGTTTGATATTTTATCATAACTTAATATTTAATATTTTTGCGTTGGTTTGTCTCATACCTGATGATGGCGTAATAATCAAAATACGTCATCATCCAGCCAAGAGTATCAACAAATTACATAAGGAAAGGAATTAAAACAACACAGATAAGTAACTTTACTTTATTCAAACTTAAAAAAAAAAAATTCCTTTTTGGTTATACTTCTTTTATAACAATTAATTATTTATATAATTTTATACTTAAAATATATCATAAGTGATTAAAGCATAACTTAGATAACACATCGGCGGATTTATATCAATCTACAATTAATCTTATCTCGATAGTTAACACAAGCAATTTTTAGAAACTATTTGACTCTATTAACAAGTTTTTAACATTAAATCTGTCCACAATTTTTTGATAATTTTGTGAAATAAGTTATCTGTTATGTCTTATAATTGATTTTAATATGTTTCATGTTGATTTATACAGTTTTTTTTTTTTGCATGTGTAAGTTACATAAATTAATAACCTAGTCAACTATTTTAACTTTTCCATTAATCATCTTTCCATTGTCACTGTTCAAACTACTAAACATTACAAAACATATCTTTCTTGTCAACATATTTTCAAACTGTATATTTAATTACTCAACTAATAGGTTCACTATTGTTGGCATAATAAATAACTTATATATTTTTTTGAGTCATAGCCTTCATAAACCTATAATCTTTTCTCAAGTACTCAAGATTTTGTAGAATCTATACGTTATTGTATTACTAACTCTAATATAGTTAATTTATCAATTTCTACTTTTAATTTTGCTAATTAGCTATACCTATAATCTTATACCACTTAAATATTCTACTTGACAGATCTATATATTTACTTGTTCTATGCTATTTAATTTCAGAACTTTACTACTTAAAAATCTTAATGATGGTTTGTAAAAATGTTATTGTACCTGTTTTAATTGAAGTAATCTTTTGACACATTAGTTTCTCATTAAATAAATTATCTTCATGGTATGTTTCATATTTATACTGTTTAATTGACCAAAGAAGTTGTACCACTTTATCTAATTAGCTGTTCCATCCAAGTACGTTTCTTATATTATAAATGTGCTAATAAGATTAAACGCACTGTATTTAAAGTTTTATAAATATAAAAATGTGTAATTAATTCATTTTTAGCGAAGATTAGCATGAATTTTTGTATGTTATAGATCAAAGTAAATGGTTACAAATAGAATCCATCCTTACTAAAAGATTAGTCATTTTTTATTATTTTTATGTTTATAAGTTTCAGAACTTCCATCACCATATAAAACACAGTCCCGTGAGGATATTTCTTTCAAGTAGGTTGCACCCTTAACTTAAATGTGTTTCCTAGTCTCAACATTTTTATCTTAACGACACTGAAGGAATATGAAGTTCAGCTTCAAGTCCCCTAGATATAATAGAACAGTTTCATTTCGAGATGATGTGATAGCTTGCACTTATATTGAAATGTTTTCTATTTTTATATATTAAAAAAAAATTGTTCTACAAATAGAGATAGTTCTATTATAATAGAATTCACAATGGAGCAGTCTATCGGAATCATAACTTTTATAATATATGGATACAAATTATTTCATTGTAAAAGTGAAAATAACATAAAATTAAAGTTAGGACTTAGTTACCAATACTAGGAAAATTGAAGAGCTTTAAAATTAATGAAACAATTGGTATAAAAAATGCAATTTTTATGTTGAGAATAAATGGTTTTGCATTAATATTACTACAATGTAATTTATCGCCTACTAGTGGTACTGTAAGTGCCTGGGATTGGCTGGGTAGAAAACAAATCTCTACTAAATTGGACAGCACATTCTGATAGGGAACAATATTGGACACGTTTTTAACATCACAGACCAGTATTCACGTGATTTACGTCTTAATGCTTTTAGTTTACAGTATGTGCAAGTTAAAAGTAGAAATATCTCACCCTTATAATTTCCCCGCTTAATACATTTATACAATTTCAGCTATATAGGTTTTATTTTTTTTGGCTCTGCCTTCACTATTAGTTACGGTTATAGTTAAATACATGATTTAGATGCACTACCACTATCCCTAAGTAATTTTACCAAGTTTCTGATTTATGTTCCTTGGTTTTGAAGCTACTCAGACCGGTGATACACAACTTAGGACGTTAGGCTCGCCATGTGTGTAAATGCTCAAATAAAGCTTCACTAAGTATGTGGGCCCATTCCTCTCAGTTCCTGCTTTATATATTCCAAGGTTTTTATAGTTAACTTAATTGATGGTTAATACGTCAAATTTTTCAAATATGAATATGAAATAACATAAGTGCTATGTTAAGATATATTGTTTTAGTGTTTATATGTGATTTCATATTTTTATTATTAAAATAATCTAGGTCACATGAACTGAACAAATATTACGATTTTTGTAATTAATATTAATGATGAATATACAATAAAAATTATGCTAGAACGCGTGTGTGGTTAATTATGTATATAGGTTTTTTTTAACTTCCGCTGATTAAAATGGTTGAAGTGTATTTTCTTAAATAATATGAACACATCGAGGTGTAAGTGCACAAACAAACAAAGACAACAGTCTTGACAAGTTTTATTTGCTATCGACGGGAAGGTCTAGGTTTAAATCCTGGTGGAGATATGTATGTGTTTGTTTGGCAAATGATTCCTCACGCCCCTCCATGCAGATTCGACTACACTTCCTTTAAAATCTATTTCCCTCATTTCTACCCCATTATTATAAATACTCAAACTCGAGTTGTATCAAATACAGAAAGGCTAAGAACAGCAAATTAAGAAAGGAAACTTTGGAAAGATGTGAAGAGTTAACATGGTAGGTACATGATAGTTTGATGATTATAACTATAAAAAGCTACGTTTTATGTGTCTACGATTTTTTTTATACAATTCTGTTTGTCTCTTTGTTTATATGTATATCTGTCTGTCTGTGGCCATATATCTGAAAGTGTTTGGTGGATTTTGTTCAAGATTGATATTTAGATGTTAAAGGGCACCACTTCAGTACTATTTCTTTTTATATTTTGGCCCTGGGCCTCAAATTAAGAAATTTAAAATTCATATTTTTTATGATAACTCTATTTTGGTAAAAATTGTTATTTGTAGATTATTTTTAAATGATGATGATATATAATGTTTGTTGGTATTTCCTAAGTTAGTTAATTTAGGGCTAGTTTAATTTTGACAAATTTTAAAAAAACTTGAGATATTATGAAAATATCCCTTAAAATCAAGTTCAAATTTGGTATTTGGGAATAATTTTTCGTGACATATAAGAAACTATATTTTATTTTTACAAATATATATTAGTCTAGGGTTGTTTACAAATAAATTATTTTAGAAATTCTTTTCCAAGGTTTAATACACTATATAAGAAAGTTTGTCCTATTGTCCCTTTTTTTTTATGAAGGCTATATATATTTAGAAACATTAATTTTATTCTCACAAATGTGACTTTTTGAATTAAATTACTTGGAAATAAGAAATTATCACTTTTTTATGATCTATTGAATATCTTTAAACCTAAAATGTATGTGTGTTATTTTATCTTATAGGTACGTGCTGGTATCTCCCCCTCAATTTTGTAGTAAACCATATGTTCGTAGTCGGTGACCTGGCGGTCTAGGGTTAAGGTGTCAGACATCTGTGCTGGCGGCCGGGGTTCAATCCTCGGTCCCGGCACAGTCTTATCTGAATACCAAACCCTTCCTTCACCTCTGACAAGACATATTGTGAATGTGGGGAATGCCAGGCCTCCACCGTGGTTCGGATTTGTGGTTCGGATTCCACATTAAACTGTAGGTCCTCCAGTTCATCTCACAATCACCCTACCATTACACATTAGCGTAAGTGCGTATAAACCGAACGTGTAGTAAGACGCGGTACTAATAATAATAATAATAATAAAACATATTTTCAAATAAACAATAAAAAATAACTTTTTAAATAACCAATATGATTTCCAAACATCTGCAAAGTATCTCTACACCTCAGTGAACAAGCCTCTTAAATGATGTAATCATGACTTTAGATGATATATTTAAATTGTTGAACTAGTATTAAATGGATAAAGCGCTCTTGTAATAGACGAATACGCAGTTCTTACACTCGGAAATACAGCGCTTGAGTCCCTTGTGTTTAAATAAAGTTACTCAAAAATTTTCAAATCAATATCTCACAAATTTTCCTCAGGGCAACATTCAAATAATAATAAAAAAAAAGAATACGAAGGAAAAGTAAAATAAAATAAGAAAAGAACTGTACGGCGGCATTGAAGTGAAGGAAGTTGACAAAAATGAAAGAATGAAATACCTTTATTTTGAGGACTAAAGAAAAGTCGAGCACATTTTACGTGGTATGATGAGGTCTGTTTCTATATAAATATGCAATTTTTTTTTATGAGATGTTCTCTAGAGAAGAAATATAAATTGTAAGGGAGAAAGTGGTAGTGAGCTTGTGAAAGAATATGAGAGAAAGAGGAATAGAAATATATTTCAAATAAAATCTGGAACATGAATAGAGAACATATTCTGTGGTAAAATACTCTTGCATTAGGAATTCTTTGCTTGAAAACTATGTTGCATATGTAGACGAGGTGGGTATAAAAATACCAAAACCAAGTTATTGCATCTTTGTACAAAGCAGGTCCGAATAAAAGAGAGTTTTTTATAACAAAAAGAGGAGAGTAAAATAAAAAAAAAGAAAGTGGCTTGGAATGGAAGAGTGAAGGAGGACAAAAATGAAAAAAAAAAAAAAAAT